>QOVD01001875.1:0-26794 GCA_003521225.1 Tuber microsphaerosporum
CCCTTGAGTCACACGACCTCATAACTCATAGCGAGTCATGTGCGAAATGCATCAGCTGACTTCTAACAAGTCAGCTGCGCAACATACCTAAACCAATCATAATCCAAATAACAAGTCATGTGCGCAACTCGTGTCACTTGAGTGAAACCCATGACTCGTAATGTGAGTCATGTGCGAAAGTTCATAAATTATATGACCACAATCGTAGTCATGTGAGAAACATCAACCAATAACATTATAACGATAACATCGCAAGTGCGAGTCATGTGAAACAAATCACAAACCTATGACTAATAACCAGGAGTCATGTGAAGCCATATTCCTCGCTCAGTCAGCTTTGTGACATTAGCTCCCTTCTCTCCTAGCATCGGTCCCTCGATGCTTATTTCCCAAGTTCCATCCACTGGTTTCCACGACGCCTGAGTTCCCTTTTCAACCGTCTGTTGATACTTTCCTCGTTTTTCCACGATGTACTCATCATTCCTAACATTGTGTTTCCGACCTCGAGAGACCTTGTTTTGTCCACAATGGTTTTTTGCTGATTATTGATCATTTCATCTTGTAGTCGTATCATGTTTTCGAGGTGTTCGTTTCGCCGTAGTAGTGCATTGATTTGCCTGTGCTGGCTGTCGACGTCGGGAACCGTTTCTTCTCTGTCCCTTCTCTCTTCCTCCTCTTTCTCGCCTCTCTTCCTCTTCAGCCGGGTCCTCTCGGCTTCCATCCTATTCCTTATTCCCATATTCTTCCTGCTCTCTCGCCCCAGAGCTCCCCTTGGTCCAGGATAATATCCTGCTTTGATCATGTCTATTTTATAGACATGACAATTGTCCCTATAGCATACGTCCCAAGCATATATTTCAGCATGCTTTCGCCGAGTTTTCTTTGGTTGGGACGGAGGAGGAGGAGGTGGTACCGATTCGTACAGCGTTGAGTATGGTGTCGTCAGGTCGACACTTTGGTTTCGAGGTTTTTGGGGAAACCAATTCCCAATTTTTTCGCTTATGTGGACTTGACATTCGTCATCATAACAGCCTGCCCACGATAGGCTGAGATGTTCGTTCCTTTCCATGTTCCGCTTGGCTCCGAGCTGATCTGCGTCCAGCTCCGATTCTGGTGGCCTCGAATATGGTGGGCTAGTAGGCGGAAACAGGCCGAAGCTGCGATTGCCGTATTCGCCCCATCCTTCTTCGGCCTCGAGCTGTGCGGCAGTCGGTTGTGGGGACTCCACTTCCACCCATTCTTGGTTTGTCTGGGTAGCGGGAGTGGAATCGTTGAATTGCGAGCTCGGCATTTTCGAAGTTTTCTGCGGGGTACCAGGTTTTGTCGTGTTCTGGTGAATATCCTGTCCACTTAGCTCGTTATTGCCAGTGGTTTCGATGCACTGGAGAGTCGATGATTCCTTCGAGTTCATATTGGTTTTCTCCGTCTATCTCAAAAGGTGGAGGAGGAGTTTGGATTTGTGAAGGAAATCTGTTGTCTTCGTATGGTTCGAGAAGTGATATGTGGAATGTGTTGTGGATCTTGATCGAGGGTGGCAGAGCCAGCTTATAAGCGCTGCTGCCAAGCTTTGCCACTATCTTGAATGGCCCGATTTTCTTGTAGTCCAGTTTCTTCGATGGTCTCGTGCTCTTGATGTTGCTTGGCAACAGCCAGACTCAATCTCCTGATTTGAGATTCGGATCAGGTTTTCGGTGTTGATCGTAGTATTCTTTTTGTCGTAATTGTGCCCCCACCATCTCGCTCCGTAGTGTGTCGTGTAATTCCCTCATATCTTCCGTTGATATCTTTTTCATTTGCATCAGAGGACCAATTATTTCATATTCGGGGTTGATTCCTTAATTTGCATATAATGGTGTCGTTTGGATTGTTTCTTGATATCCATTGTTGTATGCAAATTCTGCCAGCGATAATGCCTCATACCGATCGTCTTGTTGGTAATTGATATATGCTCGGAGATATTGTTCCAATATAGCATTGGTCCGTTTCGTTTGTCCGTCTGTTTGCGGGTGAAATGCCGTGCTGAGTCCCCATTCAATTCCCATTTTTATTGTGGTATCCTTCCACAAATCTGATGTGAATAGTGTGCCTCGATCCCTGATGATATCTCGCGGAATTCCGTTTAATCGGACTATTTCTAGTAGAAATCCATTTGCAAAATGCCGCCCGTCTAGATCATTTCGGCATGGTATAAAATAACTCATTTTCGTCAGACGATCTATAACTACCAAAATGGTGTCATAATCGTTCGATATTGACAGATCCGTAATGTAGTCCATAGCTATTGACTTCCATGGTCGATCAGGTGCCTCATTTGGTTGTAATAATCCGTAGGGTGTGTGTAGGACCACTTGTGTTCGCTGACAGGTGTCGCAATTCTTGACATATCGTTTGATCGTTTCTCGCATTTTGGCCAATAGTATTTGCAGCATATGAGTGCGGTAGTTTTCGCCGTTCCTCCGTGTCCTGCCTGTCGGACATCGTGGTCATTGTAGATAAGGGCGGTCCTTAGCCCTTCGTCGTCTGGTATCCATATTTTTCCTTGATACCATAGGTATTCGTCCTTCCATTGGCATAGCCCGAGTGCTACCCCTTTCATCTCCTTTTCTCCATTGTCCAATGCTCCCTTGATTTGTTGTATGTATTCGTCTTTTTTGCTTGCTTCTTGGATTTTTCCTGTGTCCATGTCCTGGAATTCCACTAGTTCCCGTTCATTGATTTCCTCCCAATTCTGTTCTTTTGGAAGTAGTATTTGAGGGGTGTTGATGAGCCTTGGATCTCCTGCCGTCGGTAGGTCTCCACCTCTTCGGGTGAGAGCATTGGCCTTTCAATTTTCTTTGCCTGGTTGTTAGTATATCTTGAAGTCGAACTGACGTATTCATAGTTCCCATCGTTTTTGCCGGTCGCAGAAGTTTCGTGATGTCATGAAGGTAACCAGGTTCTTATGGTCCGTCATGACTCGTATTGTATGTCAATATCCTTTGACGTATCTTCTCCATTCCTCTAGGGCTTGTATGACAGCTAATAGTTCCTTGTTGTAGACGTCGTAATTGATTTCGGCGTCTGTCATCGTCTTTGATCAGAATGCGATCGGTCTCCATCTTCCGTCTGGTTCTTGTTGAGATAATATCCCTGAACAGATGTATTTCGATGCGTCTGTTTCGATCATTGTTGGTCTGTTGGGGACGTAATGGACCAGGACCGGTGACGTGGTGAGTTTCCTTTCTAGTTCTTCGAATGCTGCTTGTTCGACATCTCCCTATTCCCTGTTAACGGCTTTTTCAGTTGGCCGGTATAAGGGTTTGCTCGTCCTGCTGAATCCTTCTATGAATCATCGATAGAAGTTGCAAAAGCCAAGGAAGGATTGCACTTCCTTAACCTTTATTGGTGCCGTCTATTCCTATATTGCTTTTGTTTTGATGGGATCCGTCTTGATGCCGTTTTCATTGATGATAAATCTGAGGTATTCCACTTCTTTTTTGTGGAATTCGCATTTGGAAGGTTTGACCTTCATTCCTGATTCGTATATGTCTACCAGGATATTGGCGACATCCTTTCTGTGTTGTTCCAAAGTGTCCGCGTATATTAAGACATCGTCCAGATATACTATGTACCAGATATTGATATATCTCCGAACCGTATTGTTGATCCATCTTTGGAAAGCCGCTAGTGCGTTGGTAAGCCCAAAGCGTATTACCAAGTATTCGTATGTCCCCAATTTGCTTGAGAAGGTTGTTTTTCATTCATTGCCCTCCTTGATTATAACGCTGGGGTTGGCATCCTTGATATCGAGTTTCGTGAAGTATTTGGCGGTGTTGAGCCGATCCAGTGCTTCGCTGATGAGTGGAAGTGGATACCGGTCTTTTTTGGTGACTTCGTTAAGTCCTCGGTAATCCACGCATAGCCGAAGCTTTCCGTCCTTTTTCTTGATGAATAGTATAAGCGACGCTTAGTCCGTCCATACTTCTCGTATCCATCGTCTTCCTAAATTTTGATTGATATATCGTCGCAATTCGTCAAGCTCATCCGCGCATAATGGATATATCTTCTTTGTCGGGACTTTCTCTGCGTTTTTTAGGCTGATTTTCAGGTCAACTCCTGGTCGGTGTGGCTGTAACCCAGTTTTTTCTTCTTTTTCAAAGACGTCCCTTAGGTAATGGTATTCCTTCAGCACTATTTCTTCTAGTTCCTTCTGTTCGTTGGCTTTTTTGTTCCTAATAGCCAATTCCGTACTGATGTTGACTGCTTCCAGTCTCATCTCGTTTTCGATCCAGCTTCTTTTGATGATCCCCGTGGTTTCTCCTTTCCGGTAGAAGTAGCCGAATGCTTTAGCCGAGATTTCACTTATCTCGATCCTTGGTTTTGACACACTAGCTTTCTGACTAGTGTCTTCCTTCGTTTCCGTACTGCCGAATCTGTGGTTGCTTCTTACGGTTTCGTCCAGTGAAGCTAATTCGTATAGCTCTCCCTTGTTTATATTTTCGATAATCAACTGTGCGATTCGATCTCCTTTTCCTACCATGTATTCGGTAGTTCCTTCGTTGACCATTACTACCTTCACTATACCGGTAGAATGGGCGTCTATAACTCCCGCATTAGTGCTAAGTCTATGCTTGACTGCGAGACCACTACGTGGAGCTATTCGTCCATAAGTGTTGTGAGGTAGCTCAATGGCTATTCCAGTTCCGATCGTTACCTCTGCCTGGGCTGTTATGCTGTCGTTCTCTATTGCTTACAGGTCGCTTCCTGCTGCCTTAACCGATCTCATCGTAGGCATTCTCGCTTCGTTGGTCAATCGTTTGACCTTGACACGCTTGTCAATGCTGGCCTGGAATTCAGATAACTTGATAATCAAGTTTTCTTCCAGGGCTTCTGCTTCCGGTACAGCATACGCAACAGGTGGACTGTTCAAAAACCATGTTGTGCATTGTTCGCAGTTGAAAGTAATCTTCTTATCGTTCCAATCGATAGTCGGATTATGCGTTCGTAACCATAGCATTCCCAAGATGACCTCATGGTTTTGCAAATTCGGCACTTGGAGAGTTGCTAATTCCCTATAGCTATTGATGTCTATATGTACTGTCACAACATGGGTGACTGGCCCCATACTGCTTGGCTTCCCATCCGCTATGTAAATTTTTCTCGGTTTCTGAGCTCGTGTTGTCGGGATCCCGTGCTTCTCGCATATCCCCTGGTCGATAATGTTAGGGGTAGCCGATAGCGGAACTATAATATCGGACTAGGCCTCTGTAGGTGTCTTCGGAGATTTGTCTAAGAAGGCTCGTAGGTAACTATCACTCGTGAGAAGTAATGGAAAAAATAAAAGATAATTGCGTAAGAATAAGATTTGTAGCGTAATAACTTTTTATATTGATAAGATCTCTTCTCCTGTGCTTGATACTACTTCTAACTATCCGGCGAGACCATTTCTACTTATAGTATTTCCGAGAGTACTTCTTACTCCTATACTAGCGAAGTACCTTCCTGACTTCGTCTTGATTTATGAATGTGCGAACATTTTTTGACCCTGAAGACTCCCACACCACTTCAGCTAAATCCTTTGATAAGTTAATTGTCCTTCCAATTACTTGCATTCGATCTCGGCGCTGTTTGAACTTAGTCTGTATATGCAGCCTGGCTCGCTATCATACCAGTCGTTCCTTCCAGTCATGTTCTGATCAAGATTTCTCATGCCGGGTAATCATATGCTTACTTCTTACGAAGCTAAGTACATATGTTGGTTGGTCTATCTTCGGAGTGCCATAACTTCCTAACCAACCGATTAATCTTCGCCGTGAGACTTCGTACTGATAGAGCGCCAACTCTTATCTAGAAATCAGCGAAAACCTCTCGGTCGCATCCCTCGTATAAAGATTCAGAGGTTGATTTGCAATCATAACATAGTCATAATTACTATGACGGCAGTGTGGGTTGAACACATGACCTTCGGATGTCACACCAGTGATTATACCGTTTAGCCAATGTCAGGACCGCAGGGGTATGATGGCCGTATTTTTGCGGTCTGTGCGCAGGGGTCTGTGCGCTTCGGAGGTCTGTGCGATGGATTCCAGTATTTCATTCATGGGCTTCCAATGTACCTAACACGAGCTCACTCCTTAAGGTTTCCCCTCGAATACCTTTTATTTATATAACTAGATCCAATTTATTCCAACTTCCTTTTTGAACTGGAAGTAGTAGGGTAAAAAACCTCATGCGTTTGCTTGTCCACATGAGGAAAACCTTTCCTAATTCATTCAACTTCAGCCAGTCCCGGCATATCCGGGTTCTGCCTATGAAAACGTTCCACCATCTCCCGAGCGTTTGTTAACCCTTCCGGGGGTTCCCACGTATTCTCATCCTCCGCACATCCCTTCCATTTTACAAAATACCGAAGTTCCTTGAACGTTCGGTTTCGTCTTCCCACCTTTCTAGTATAAGTGATTATCTCACTTTTAACTATTCTTTCCACTTCCCATTCGAGGTCTCCTTCAAGATCCTCAGGTTCTCTATGTGGTTGTTTCCTGGCCTCCCGTATTGAGGTTCAGTAGGGTTCTAGTAATGATTTATGGAACACAGGATGTATTTTCCATCGTGGGGAGATCTCGAGTATGAAGGCTCGGTTGCTCTTCTTAACTTCCAACACTTTGAATGGTCTGTAAAGCTTCGGGCTTAGTTTCTTTGTTGGTCGCTTAGTTCGTATGTTTTTTGCATTTAGCATTACCAAGTCCCCAACTTTAATGTCCGGCTGTTGTTTTGCTTTCCGGTCATAGTATCGGCCCATGTCTTCGCGAGTTTTCTCCAATGCCGTTTTGGCCCGTTGGTGTATATTCCACATCCAGTGTGCATAGAGTCCTGCTCCTGGATTCCGAGCTTCCCGTTCCTTCATCCATTCCGTTTGCGGGTGGAAACCGTAGTTGGCATAGAAGGGTGATAACCCATGGGCGGTTGTAGTGGAGTTGTTGTACGAATGTTCTGCTAGTGGCAACAGCTGATACCAATCGTCCTGATCGTAGTTGACAAAGTTGCGTAAGTAACCTTCCAAAGTTTGGTTGGTCCTTTCCGTTTGTCCATCGGTCTGCAGGTGATAAGCTGTTGACATTTTGCGTTTAATGCCTAGCGATTTGCACAAGGATTCCCAAAATTCCCCTGAGAACTTAGCGTCCATATCTGATATTATCTCGAAGGGGAGCCCATGAAGTTTCCAAACTTCTCGTAAGAAGGTATCTGCCACATCTTTGCCCACTGCGTTTTCTCCTAGGCCTATGAAATGGGCCATTTTTGTGAATCGGTCTACTACTACCATAACCTGGGTGTGTCCATGGGATTCTGGTAGGTGGGTAATGAAGTCCCCCGACCTGGAGATAGATATCCATGCGGTGAAAGGAACTTGCAGTGGTTGTAGTAACCCATACTTTGCATGTCGTGGTGACTTATTGTGTTGACAATCATCACATGACCTCACATAGTCGTTAATCCAAGGGGTGAGTCCTTTCCATTAGAAGTCTCGGGTAACGATTTCAATCGTTTTTTCTTGTCCAAAATGTCCTGCTACTTGTGAGTCATGACATCCTTTGGCGATTGAGGTTTGTAGCGCTTCATTGTCGGGAATATACAAGCGGTTCTTGTAGTAAAGTAACCCCTGCTTCCTATGCCAGTTCTTGGGCGGTTCCTTCCCGCCGGCCTCCAACCTGTCCAATTCCTTCTGTCGGTCCATCCATTCCTCGTCCTTCTCTCCTGCTGCCAGCACCTCCGTGATCAAGTCTGTATTAAACACCTTCATTTCTACTTGGGATAGAATAGCGTTTGACATCCTAACATGTTCTTGTGTTAACCGTGGGTGACATTTCATGTCCTCGATATCGAAGTATTCGTTGTTTCCCTTTTCGGCTTGTAGGAAACATACCATGGGTGGCGAATCTAGTTCCTCAATGGTTCGCTTAGGGGAGAGATCGGTGCTTCCAAATCCTTTGTCCGATCGTTCCGTCTCCTGAAGGCTATCTACCTCCATCATGTCTGATGTGTCGATTTTCTCTATTATGAGTTGTGCTATTCGGTCACCTGGTTAAATCCGACAATCAGCCTTACTGTAGTTTACCATGATGACTTTTACCTCTCCTGTGTAGTCTGCGTCAATCACGGCTCCATTTATTGCGATGGCCTTTTTGGTGGCCAGTCCACTTCGTGGGGCAATTCTTGCATAGGTGCCTTTTGGCAGCCCGATCGCTATTCCCGTTTCTGCCAATACCTGGCCCTGGGCTGGTATTGTAAATTCCTGTATTGCTTATAGGTCGTGGCCCGCTGCTAGCCTTGATCCTTTGGTCGGAAGTTTAGCCTTTGCAGAGAGTCGTTTTACCCTAATTACGTTCCACTTTGGCTGTTCAATTCCTGAAACATATCCTTCGTCTTCTTCTTCAGTATAAATGAGTGCTAATTCGAAGTGCTCGGGTTTTAGAATAGCCTGCTAGCTGTGCTTAGCTCCCTCCTCAGGACGGTACTCCGGCCGTTGGCTTAGAGCATCCGGCTTTCCTCCTCTTGTCCCAGGTCGGTAAATAATCCGGAAATTATAATCCGCCAGTCTTTGCGCCCATCTTATCTGCCTCTGGCTCCAAACCTTGGTAGTTAGGAAATTTTGCAAATTTTGATGGTCAGTATAAACAGTTATTGGTTTATCTGATCCCACCAAATAATGTCGCCATTCTTTGAAAGCCTCTAAGATAGCGAGTAATTCCTTTTCGTGAATCTCATAGTTGCGTTCCGCGTTGTTCAACTTTCTAGAATGGAAAGCTACCGGATGTAATCTTTTTTCTTTAAATTGTGACAGGACGCAGCCAAGTGCGAAGTCCCTTGCATCTGTTTCTACTACAGATTCTCAATCTGGATAAAAATGCTCCAAGATTGGTGCCGTAGCAAACCGCTTTTATGGCTCTTCGAAAGCGGTATTTTGTTTTGGGCCCCAAAAGAATTTACTTTTTTCTCCTTTTAGTATTTCGGTGATAGGTGTACAGATTTTTGAGAAGTCTTTGATGAATCGCCGATAAAAATTGGCAAATCCGATGAATATCTGGACTTCTTTGACCGACCTTGGTGGCTGCCAATTCCTAATTGACTCCACTTTTCGTTCGCTCATTGTGACGCCGTTGGTTGCGACGATGTAGCCTAGGAATTCTACCGATTCCACGTGGAAGACTGATTTTGTGATTGATATTGCCAATCGGTGTTCCTGTAGTTTATCCAGGACTTTCTTTACTAATTCCTCATGTTCTTTCACAGTTTTGGAATAGATTAGAATGTCATCTAGGTAAACTACTACCTCATGATCGAGAAATTCTCGGAGGATTTTGTTCATCATGGCTTGGAAAGTTGCAGGTGCATTGACCAGTCCGAAAGGCATTACTTTGTATTCGAAATGTCCATATCGGGTTCGAAACGCCGTTTTCCATTCATCCCCTTCGCGTATTCTTAACAAATGGTAACCGTCTTTTAGATCCAATTTGGTGAATATCTTTGCCCCTGCCACTCGATCTTTTAGTTCTCCCATTAATGGTAGGGGATACTTATTTAAGATCGTTAATTTATTAAGGTTCCGATAATCCACACAGAGACGTAGTTTCCCATCTGGCTTCGGGACAAACAGGATTGGTGCACCTGCTGGAGACTGACTGTGGGCGATTTTTCCTTGTTTTAGCATATCTTTTAGGTACTTGTCTAACAAGTCCAGCTGATATGCCGACATAGGGTATATGGGTCCCCATGGTGGTTCAGCGCCTGGCTTGAGATCAATCGCATGATCGAATGTTCGTCGGCCTGCTAAGGTTTCTGCTGTTGATGTAAGGAATAGCTCCTTGTATTTCTTATAGGGTTGTGGTAGCAAGTTCAGGAGTATTTGATTAGGATCGTCCACTTGCTTTATTCTTCCACAGTATTGGGCTTCCTCGTCGTAAGTTACGGTTTCGTCCCATTCAAACATTCCTCCTATTCCTTCGTCTTCGACGTGTCCTTGACAACAATGCTCATTGAATGCCCACTTCTCTGGGTCTGCAATATTTGCAATAGGATGTTCCTTATGCCACCATCCAAACGGGATGATTAAGTCATATTTGCCTGCCACTGCTATCTCGCAAGATATATCGGAGCGGTGGCCATTATTTCCTATTTCTAGGAGTAAGGGATGAGTGAAGTGTTTACCGCCTGATAGATTAATTTCCCCGTCAAAGGCTAGAATAGGTAACGTATTCTGACGTGTTTCGTATGGTATGTTGAAGTGTTCAACTAAATCTTTGGTGATTAAAAATATGTTTGATCCGGAGTCCAGAAGTAGTCGGATGCATATTCGTTTTCCTGCAGCTTCGATATATCCCGGCCTTTCCGGGCAGTTGTAGTGTGCGGGTTTGGGAATTTGGGATTGCGTACGTTTGCCCATTGGCAACCTGGCTATGTTTTTTCGTTTGTTCATCGTGGTCGAGCGTAGGTATTTTGGGTTTGTTACCACGCCTGCGTAGTTTCGACTCTTGAAGTCTTCTCAGACAAACTAAAACATGTCAATAGTTCGGTTACTGGGCAGCCCACTACCAGCGGTCTTTACTTCTTGCCGAAGAATTCCCATAACCCTCCGGACTGCCAGGGTAGTTACCAGCTCGCCTATCCAACCTCTAATGGTCTCGAGCTGTTTATTACCTCAGGGAGTATTTCCGGATCCTCGGTATCTTACTCCTAACATTCAGCCGGACCCTGTATTGGTTGGACAACGTAGTGATGCTTCGACGCATGTGCCCTGTCACTCACCTCATAGGTCTGGGTGGATGTACTTCGGGGCTGATCTAACAAATTGGTTTCCTGTTCTCCCAATCACCGTTGGTTCGAACTGCTTTCTGGGGGTTCCTCGTTGGACTGATCGTACTAAGGGGTTTTGTTTTTTTTTTTTCCTTACCGTTATCCTAACTCTTTTTCTTCTTCTGGGTACTAGTTAATCCTTTCCCCAGGTCGCTCCACTTTGTTCTCTTAGGCCTTAAGGGTTACGCCCGATTACTACTTATTTAGTCCCTCATGAATTTTGATTTTGATTTTGGAGGGAGGGCTTCCTCTGAGTACCCGATTGCCGTCGCCATCGGTGCCGTGAGTAACTTAAGTTATCTCCATATCGCTGAAGTCCCATGCCATTGGTCGCTCTATCTGGTTGACCCTGGGTACTTCATCCTCTGTCGGTTGCTGACTTAGAGCCGCAGATTGTCTTGGTTGGAAAGGAGTCGATGGGCTGGCTTTCCATTGCTGCGACCTCGGATAGGGGGCCTTTTTATCATAAGGTTTTTTGGATTCTATTGCTGAAATCTGAATTGACTTTCGGCATTCAGCCCATTTGTGGTTATTCATCCCACAACGGGTGCACTGTTGGTTGTCTTTTCGTGCTTGGATAACCTGTTCTTTGATGTCGCCATGCGCTGTTTTCCAATCCGTATGCTCCACTTTTCCCTTAGTAGTGGTCCCCTTGTTTTTTCTTTCTGCCTCTTTTTTGGCTTTGTACTCCGCCTTTTCCTCAGCGGTGTATGTTTTTCGTTGCTTCTTAGGTTTGGAAGTTTTCTCCTCCCTTTTTCTTTTCCCACCAGAATCGCCCTGAGTTGCGGTGGGATGGTCATGTCGTAGTGCGACTTGCTCTAAAAAAGTCTCCTCACGCCTGGTGACTTCTCTTATTGCTGCCATCCAATCGCTATCACTGGCGTATTCTTCAGTGGATAATCGTCGTAACGCTTCTCTTGGGAGCCGTCGTTCGATCATCTGGCGCCATGCGATCCCACTCATGTGAACATGAGTGTTGAAGTTTTCCATATCTAGGAGATACTTATCGACGTTATTTTTATACTGGACGTTTTCCATTAGTGCCAGTGCTCTTTCACCCTCATGGGTTAGTGCAAAACGGGTAACCCATTGATTCCTGAATGCTTCCCAATACTCGTATCCTTCCACCTTGAGGTGACCCATTTCTCCGGTCATCTTTTTCCTATAGGTTATGGCAAATGCTGACATGTCTTCCCCTTCCATTCTTCCTAAGTGTAACATGTGTACATGTTCCAACAGCATTACATAAACGGCAACGATGGATTTTCTATTTTTCGTTTAGTTTGATTTATGTTTGGTTTTATTTCACCTCCGGTATTGATTAGAATACCGGCAGCTTGTTATATGTTGAGTTTCTTTGGTTGGAACTTATCTGTTTGAATTCCGGTAAGAAATGGTCATGTATACCCGCGGTAGGCAGCAGGCTTTGTAGCAGAAAGCTATGAGTCTTTAAGACTCCGGCAGGACTACAGGATCCCGGTGGACTGTACACTCACCGGTAATGATCGTAGTTGCAGGATAACTGATTACTGAAGGATAGGAACAACTTATGTATTTAAGAACCGTCTCCTGGCTAGCAGGAGACAGAACAGACTTCAGCGAGACGCCTAGATTAAGAATATACTTGGTTGAACAGCGATCCTTTGTTCCCTACGCTCTCTACCTGATACTCTTCTCCCTTCGCCTCTCTTGAAGCCTCCCTTGAGCCCAGCGATAGCAGGACTACCGCCGGTCTCATTGTATTTAGTCAAAACAGGAGTAAACCTGTTACATTTTTTTCGCCTCAGCACGTGAAACCAGGTTCTTTGGATTGAGAACCATCAGGTAGGACTGATCATCCTTCCTTTCTTGTTAGTTAGTTAGAAGCAGGAGCGGCAGGGAAAGAAATTCCTGGCTCAGTGTAGCATCCAAAATAGCGGAACGAAGGGAAAGAAGCACCACAAGATCCGGCCGGATCTACGGACCCTGCCAACAACAAGTTCCAGCACAAGAACCCACACCAGGTCCTTCATCACCGGCAGTAGGACCGGAAGCATACAAACCTTCAGAAAGCCAGTTACTTCCTGGAGACCTTGATAGAGACTCCGAAGAAGTGTGACAAACAGAGGACCTACTACAGAGAGTAGCTCGAGATTCAGAAGCAGCAGCAGCAGCAGTTGCAGCGACTCTCGCATCTGCATCAACAACACCTACTAGGAGACCAGAACTTCCCAGAAGGCCAAGCATCCTGGAACAATTACTTAGAACAGGTACTTTATCACAACAGGCCTCTGGAAGCCAGACGCCCCCTGGAGCATTCCCAGACACACCCGAAAGACCTAGAGGACGAACAAGGGAACCTGAACGACCAGACCCAACACCACCTCCACCACCACCAGACCCAGAACCTGCAGCATCTATGGCTGACGCAGGACCATCAAGAAAACCAAAAATAAAACTTCCCCAACCATCAAAATTTACAGGAGAAGGAGAAGACCTCAAACCTGATAAACTCAAGAGATGGTTTAGAGAAGTAAAGAAGTACCTATCAAAGCAGGATATTAACGATTATACAGAAGACGTGGTAGATTATTATGGATCCTTTACCGAAAAACTAGCACACACAGCATACATGACACTACTAGACGAGTGTGATGAAATTGATCCCACATTGGAACAATTCAAAACCAGATTCAAACAGCTATTCGAAGCCTCTACCAATACCGATGATGTATACCAGCAATGGCAAAAGATACAGCAAAACTCAGGAGGAAAGTCCCAGCGAATATCTAAGATAGCAGGAGAGCTAGCAGACCTCAGAGGGGCATTACCCAGAGACTCAATCTCAGATTACGCCCAGAGACAGAGGTTTAATGACACTATGGACTCTAAGCTACGAAGGAACGTAGAACCACAAATCAGGCCAGAAGATACCTGGGATCAGATAGTGGCACTAGCGGAAAGATACGACGCCACTATGTACAAGACTGGAGACTACAAAAACAGTGGTGAAGGCAGAACCACTCAAGGTAACAAACAGCATAAACCAAAGAAGGAGAAGACTCCTAGCCAAACGTCGAACATCAAGAACAAGGGGAAAGGGAAAAGCCCAGCAAAGAAAAAAGTTTACAAGAAATTGAATAAGCCAAGTAAGGCTGAAATGGATCGACGCAAGGTAGAAGGAGCATGTTTCTACTGTGGGGAAAGTGGACACATGGCGAATGAATGCCCCAAGAAGGAAGTCAAAACCAACCATGTCCGAGTATCTGAAGATACTGCAGATAGCAGCCAAGAAGAATATGAAGCCCAAAGCGACGATACTCAAGAACTCGATGGCCACAACACCATAGTTACCAATAAAACTACGGTTGGAAACTCAGACAATGCCAACAAACCCTTCCAGGCACTCGAATTCACTATGCTAGTTAATGGCAAGCCCGCTAGAGTACCAGCGGATACAGGAACAATAGGAGGTACCCTATTAAGCAATCGATTTGTGACCACACACAACATACCATATAGACCCCAAAAGCACCCGACAACGTTAAAGATGGCAGTCAAGGGATTACGATCCACAAGCAACCACAGTTGCACGGTCGAAATTCAGATAGGAAAGATGAGAATACCCAAGTAACCATGATGGTTACCCCAGTCTCAGATTACGATATCCTACTAAGCATGGACGATCTCATAAGATTTGGAGCAGTCATAGACTGTAGAAAAAACAGCATATACTTCCATGACCATAAAGTTAGGATTAATTGCAGTGGAAATTCAGCTTTACCAAGGAGCGCCATGATGAAGAAACAGAAGGAACCAGATTTTCCAGCCATGTTCCCTAAATACTTTGTCAGTGAAGTACCTACAGAACTCCCGCCACTCAGGAACATCAACCACAGGATCACACTCAAGGATCCAAACCAGCTAACGAAAACACCTACTTTTAAAGCGCCAGAGAAACTACTATCCAGCTTCAAAGCAAAAATCGATAAGATGCTGGCAGCTAAAATCATATACAGAGCAACCACGCCAGGTGGAGCAAGCATGTTTGTATCTGAGAAGCCTGTGGGCAAGGTGCGATTACTGGTAGATTTAAGATTCAGGAACAAGAATACAGTGGCAGACCACTCCCAAATTCCGAACCAGCAAACCATATTACAGGCAGTAGCCAGAGGGAAATTCCGGAGTAAGATAGACCTTAGCGATGCCTATTTTCAGACCTGAGTACACCCAGATGACGAGAAATACAACACTATCAAAATACCATTTGGAGGCTTTGTTAGCAGGGTCATGATACAGGGTGATATGAATGCGCCAGCTACATTTGTCAGAGTTATGGAAGATGTGTTCTCGGCTGAACTAGGAGAGTTCATTTGGACATATATTGACGATATCTTCATATTTAGCAACACATATGAAGAACACATAAAACATATCAAGATTGCCTGCAGCAGACTGCAGGAGGCGAAGCTTTATGCAAACTCAAGGAAAAGCGTATTCTTTGCAAAGAGACTTGAGATTCTAGGGCATGTTATCGATAATGAAGGCATTCATCCAGCGCCAGAAAAGATAAGAACAGTTACAGATTGGACTAGGCCTCGAAATAAGAAGGAACTACAGCGATTCAATGGGATGGTTAATTATATCTCGCAGTTCCTTCCCCACATAGCCACGATCACAGCACCGCTCACTGAGCTTACCGGCGAAGCAGAATGGTTATGGACAGACCTACAGGAAGCAGCATTCCAAGCAGTCAAGCGAGCGGCCAAGGAACATAAGATTCTAAGACCAATCGACTATAACAAACCAGATATGATATGGTTGTTTACCGATGCATCACCTACCGGAACTGGTACATGGCTAGGCCAAGGACCAACCAGAGATACAGCTAGACCGGCAGCGTTCCACAGCAGGAAGCTTACTCCAGCACAAAGCAAGTACCTAACACACCAACAGGAAGCTCTCGCTATTGTTGAGGCTGTGGAATCATTTGCGCATTTACTACAATATACGAACTTCACCATAGTTAGCGATCATGAGAGTCTCACTAAGCTCATGACACAAAAGAATTTAAGTGGAAGACAACAAAGATGGCTAACACACCTGGGAAAATTCGATTTCAAATTAGAATACCAACCGGGAGCAAAGAACTTCTTAGCAGACTATTTATCTAGGATTCATGAAGAGAACTCTAGCGAAAATGATATAAACCTCAGGGACCCAACAACAGAAAGCGAAGAGACAGACCTACATTCTACATCCCATATTTCTACACACTACACGTCTTCATTTATATACAGCACAGAATCAGACAACGCCATGGAGGACAGACAAAGACAGCACTCTCCATCTCAAACATCACGCGATTCCATATACCGCAGTAGCCCTGACTACCTCATAAACAAAGTAACCTCCTATGCTGTTACTCGATCACAAAAGCGCAAAGAACACCCACCTAGATCCGAAAGCATCTCATCAAACGATAATGCCATTGTTGCAGGAAACTCATGGGGAGATACAGTAACAGCCCCTATCCCGAGCGCAATGGAAAGAAGCCACTCCGAAAAGAGTTGGAGGTCATGTACCGATAATGATTGCCAGATACACTGGAGCGAGAAGGCAGGAGCAGGATTCTGGCCTAAGGACCCAAAGAAGCGCAAAGCCAGCAAGAAGCCTAAGAGCAAAACCACCGAAAGCACGAAATCATCAAACATCAAGCAATCTCCCCACCTTCCTGATATACCATTTATATCTGACCAGCCAATCCCATTCCGCCTAGAGCAAAGCATATTGGCTACGCCTCCAATGGCTTCGCCAGCCTTTGGCCCTTTATACAGCGAGCCCCACATGACAAAAGACGAAACAGAAAAGGTACAATCCTTTCTAGGAACACTACACTCTACGCTATTATGGGAATTCCGACCTAGGGTTATCGAAGCTCTCAAGCTCGATCCTTTATATACTAAAGTTAAAGAAACCGGCGATAAACTCCACTACACCATCTCTGATGACCTGTTACTAGCCCAGGACACCAACGGGTATCAGCACCTTTATATACCGGTAGGACCTTTTGAAAGGGGAGTATCCCTTCGGGATTTTATCCTCAAAACAGTTCATGAAGGCCTCGGTCATTTCTCCACTCATAAATGCTATACCTATGCAGCTTGTTTCTTCTGGTGGCCACAGATGGGCCAGGACTTTACCCTCTACTGTCGCTCTTGTGATAAGTGCCAGATTAACAACGAGCCCACAACACTCCCGGCAGGCAGGTCCCTAGCCCTCCCAGAGCCAGATGAAGCATACCAATCTTTGGCTATTGCATTCGCTGGACCCTTCAACAAATCAAATGAATTCACAACTGTTATGGTCATCATGGACTGATTTACTTCATATACCCACCTTGTCCCCCTCAAACACGCGGCAACCTCTGAGAAAACCTTTAAGAAACTCCAGAGGACAGTCTTTGATATTCACGGCCTCCCCCTTAGCATTGTCCTAGACCAGGACTCTCGATTTACCTCTAAGTTCTGGTCCCAGATGATGAAATCCCTCTGAATCCAAGTCTGGATGGCTACCCAATACCACCACCAAACAAACAGCCAGGTTGAGCGCAGGATTCGCACACTATAGCAGATGATGAGGAACTTTGTTAACAATAGACAGAACAACTGGTCCGGAGCCCTCCCAGCAATAGCAGCAGCCATGAATGGCGCACCCCACGAGTCCTTGGGCATCTCGCCTTACCAGGCCCTCTATGCACGCCCATGGAAGATATTCAACCCAGTCCAACGATCCTCAAGCAAGATACCAGCAGTGGACGACATCCTCAATGCTCATGAAGCAACAAGAATGGAGGTAGATATGGCCAGAAAGCACGCCACCTTCCAGCAGACAGTCCAAGCAGACAAAAAGAGGAAACCTCTAAAGCAACCCCACCAGAACGGTAGTAGAGTCCTTGTCAGAGGACGCCCATATACCTCCTCCCCTGGACGATCCAAGAAGCTACAACCTTGATGGTTCGGACCCTTCAAAGTCCTAGAATATCACGCCGATACAGACAACTACAAGCTAGAGCTACCCCGCCGCATGGAAAGACAGAAGCCCTACTTCCATGTATCCTCACTCAAAGAATTCTGCGAGAACGACCCAGCTAGATTCAAATCCAGAAGAATGGACAAGCCAGCACCCATTATCATCGACAATGCAGAAGAATGGGAAGCAGAGGACATACTCGATTATAGGCTACAGAACAAGAGGCACGAATTCCTGGTCAGCTGGAAAGATTATGAACGAGCAGACGACTCCTGGGACCCTATAGAGAACCTCGAGAACGCTATGGAACTTATTCAGGTATACTGGATACTTAACCACCCCAAAGATCCCCAGCCCCAAATCACTTCCCACTACGGTAAGACTGCTTGGGAACCTATGGAAGTATCCACTACTATGTGTATCGCCAGCCCACCACCTGATGATTTCTGGGAACCCTATAACGATGAAGACTACGATTCTAGTAGCTCAGAACCAGACTACTTTCCCACAGACAACAACAGCCTTATATGGCACAGGGATGACGGCGCAGAAGAAGAAGAGGGACTTTAGATAGTTAGGATTTGTGTCAGATTAGGGGAATGTAACATGTGTACATGTTCCGGCAGCATTACATAAACGGCAATGATGGATTTTCTATGTTTGGTTTAGTTTGATTTATGTTTGGTTTTATTTCACCTCCGGTATTGATTAGAATACCGGCCGCTTGTTATATGTTGAGTTTCTTTAGTTGGAACTTATCTGTTTGAATTCCGGTAAGGAATGGTCATGTATACCGGCGGTAGGCAGCAGGCTTTGTAGCGGAGAGCTATGAGTCTTTAAGACTCCGGCAGGACTACAGGATTCCGGTGGACTGTACACTCACCACTAATGATCGTAGTTGCAGGATAACTGATTACTGAAGGATGGGAACAACTTATGTATTTAAGAACCGTCTCCTGCCTAGCAGGAGACAGAACAGACTTCAGCGAGACGCCTAGATTAAGAATATACTTGGTTGAACGGCGATCCTTTGTTTCCTACGCGCTCTACCTGATACTCTTCTCCCTTCGCCTCTCCCGAAGCCTCCCTTGAGACCAGCGATAGCAGGACTACCGCCGGTCTCATTGTATTTAGTCAAAACAGGAGTAAACCTGTTACACTAAGGCGTACTTAATACGTTCCTTATCAGTTTCCCACTGGTGTGGATTCCTTTTGAAGTAATCCTCGCATTGTAGTAACCAGAGTTTAATGTCCTGGTGTTTACGGTTTTTGAAGGTTGGGGGTGCGTCTGCTTGTTTTTTGCCACTATGGGCAATGGCTATTCCTATTGCCTTGGCTAACAAGGCTACCTGCGGGTCGGTTGTGTTGCCTTGTTCAGGTCTCCAGGATGGCCCGCCGTTTCCCCTGTTTCCACCTTGTTCATCGTCGGAGTCATGGTCACTTGGGTCAGGGTCGTTTCCGCCTGGTGGTTGCCTTGGTGGTCCTTGGTTACCACCGTTGTCTCTTTGGTTTGTAGGGTATTCTTCCAGTTGTTTCCCCTTGTCCTGCCTAGTTGGGTTTTGCCTTTCCTGCATCCAGCGCTGGACTCTATCTGGTGCTTCCGCTACTTGCGGAGCCGCTGGGGCAGGTTGGGCAGGGACCGTAGTTGTTGGAGTTGGTTGGAGATTCCCCAATAATCTCATCAACTGTGCCATTTGGGCGGTCTGGGTATTTACGAAGGTTTTTTGTGCTTCGGCTTGGTCGGATACTACTTTTTGGAGTATCACTATGTCTTGCTCATGTTTAGCTTTAAGTTTTAATACTTCTTGCTCAAGTATAGAATCTCGTGTTGCTGAGGCTTCACCCTGTTCTTCAATGTTAACATAAAGTTGGGAACTTACTGCCTCATGGCGACTTTGTCGCTCATTAGCCACTTTTATTTCTTGTGCCATTTTGGCCAACTCCTCTTGTCTCGTGTAAGTAGCATTTTCTACTGCTATTATGAGTCCCTCGAATGCCGCAGTTTTCTCAGCATCCAATTGCTTTCCGTCCGCCACCTTCTTCCTAGTGTCATCCATTTCTGACACCCGTTGTTGTACTGTCGCAGCGAGATCGCCAATTTTTACCTGGTTGGTGGTAATTCGTCCGTCTAAGTGTGGTGCAGCCTTTGCCGCTCGTTCCATTAGACTGCGTAGGTAGGCGTCGGTATTGCTTGGTCTTGGGGATCCTTGTCTTCTCCCCGATCCGGAGGCCGCTATTTTGGCCCAAATCCCTCTCGGTACTGGGTAGGGGGATCCCGTTCGTCTTTGTGCGATGTCTGTGTGTATCGGGGCATTAGTGCTGGAATGAACGGAAGCACCTAATGCTTCTGTAATGCGTTCCATGGGACTTGGCGGGTCTCCGCCTGACATATCCATGGGTTCTCCGCCTCCCATAATGAGAGGCCTTGATGGGAAAGACATTTTTATATGTTAAGAGGGAATTTTTTGCTCTTGCAGAAAAAGGTAATTTGAGGTGAGCCTTGGTAACAAGGAGAACTATCAATATAGTGTTAGGGGTAGCCGATAGCGGAACTATAATATCGGACTAGGCCTGGGTAGGTGTCTTCGGAGACTTGTCTAAGAAGGCTCGTAGGTAACTATCTCTCGTGAGAAGTAATTGAAAAAATAAAAGATAATTGTGTAAGAATAAGATTTGTAGCGTAATAACTTTTTATATTGATAAGATCTCTTCTCCTGTGCTTGATACTACTTCTAACTATCCGGCGAGACCATTTCTACTTATAGTATTTCCGAGAGTACTTCTTACTCCTATACTAGCGAAGTACCTTCCTGACTTCGTCTTGAATTATGAATGTGCGAACATCTTTTGACCCTCAAGACTCGCACACCACTTCAGCTAAATCCTTTGCTAAGTTAATTGTCCTTCCGATTACTTGCATTCGATCTCTGCGCTGTTTGAACTTAGTCTGTGTATGCAGCCTGGCTCGCTATCATACCAGTCGTTCCTTCCAGTCATGTTCTGATCAAGATTTCTTATGCCGGGTAATCATATGCTTACTTCTTACGAAGCTAAGTACATATGTTAGTTGGTCTATCTTCGGAGTGCCATAACTTCCTAACCAACCGATTAATCTTCGCCGTGAGACTTCGTACTGATAGAGCGCCAACTCTTATCCAGAAATCAGCGAAAACCTCTCGCTCGCATCCCTCGGATAAAGATTCAGAGGTTGATTTGCAATCATGACATAGTAATAATAACTATGACGGCAGTGTGGGTTGAACACGTGACCTTTGGATGTCACACCAGTGATTATACCGTTTAGCCAATGTCAGGACCGCAGGGGTATGATGGCCGTATTTTCGAGGTCTGTGCGCAGGGGTCTGTGCACTTCGGAGGTCTGTGCGCTGGATTCCGGTATTTCATTCATGGGCTTCCAATGTGCCTAACAGATAAAGTCTTCTGTTGCTCCCGAGTCGATCATTGGGTTGATCGTAACTGTTTCCTTTTTTCCGTGAAGTCTGACCGTCACCATAATATGATCATTTCGCTTTTGAGTGTTTCCCTGTAGTTGACTGCCGCATAGTAATTTGCCAAAATGATGGGTTTCCGTTCGGGTCTGTCCCTCAGACCATCTCTTACTCGGGACTTTCTTCGTTTCCCGACGGCTCAGGCTCTTTCTCCACCTCCATTTCCCTGGTCTTGGGTCTGGTTCCCCATGGTGGTCGTCGTTGACTTTGTCCATTTCTTTGCTTACTAGTATAGTCTCGTCCGTCCCCTGCATTGTTGCAATCCTTTACTTGGTGATTTGGTTTTCCGCGTTTGAGGCATAGCAGCTCTCTGAGTGTTCTTCTGAATTCGTTATTGGGTAGCCTCCAATTAGGCTGTCTTCGTGTCGCATCGAGGTCCCTTGGATCTCCTCTTTGGTCGTTGATGGTTGGCCTGAATGTCCCATCCTGGTTTCTTGGTACTTAGACGGCGCAGTTCGATGTGCTTCTCTGTTGTATGCTGCTGACGAATTAGATGCGATTTTCTTTTCGGATAGCCCAGTTCGCAAGGTCTTCGATGTCGTCTGTTTCGTAATTGTCCTGTCCCCACGCGTCTTGTACGGTACGATTGATTCCTTTGAGGAATATCCGTTGCATTGTTTGATCGTCATAATCCGCTTCGTCTGCTGTTAACCTGAATTCATTCCAGTAGTCGGTTATGTTTCGTTTTCCTTGAGTCATTTCCTCGATCTTGGTTCTTGCCGAGTTTTGTGCATCGACATCTCCAAATTGCCTTTAAAGTGCGTCCAGAAACCGGCTCCAGGTATCCCAGTTCTCGGTTTTTCTCCCTTCCGTATATGGTGTAATCCACTTTGCTGCCGCGTCCAACAATAGTGACTTTGTGTATTTCACTTTTTCTCCGTCCGTAGTGATGCCTGTTGCTTCATAGTACAAGTTGCATTGTGCTATGAAGGTTCGTAGTAATGTTCGTTCCCCTATAAATTCCGGTGGTGGTTTGACTTTCAGTCTCGAGGGTTCTCCACCGCGAGCCAACTGTAGTATTTGTCGTAGTTGATCTTCCGTGAATCCTGCCAATTGGATTGCCGGCGCAGCGCCACCTGCCGGGGTGTTGCTCGGCCCGCCTTGTGCAGCTGGTGCTGGTGTTGACATTGTGTTTCTTCTTGTAATGGCCGGTGATGCTCTTCCTTCAGATCCTTCCGGGGATTCTGGTTCTGGTGATACCGGGCTTCCTGCCCTTGATGTTCCAACTGATTGTTGAAGTGCTTCTCCTAATGTGTCTGTGTCGAATACTGCCTCTGCTAGTGGGTCCTCTTCTTGGTCCGTCGTCTTGTCTATTTGTTAGGTGCTGCGAATGGAGGCAACCAAATGTAGCATTTTATCCTTCCCTTCGGGCGATACTTGCAGCAGGTAACAACTTGCTTGTTCCCGTACACTACTTCTGATAGCCGAACACTCCTGCTCCTATCGTATAGTCGAGAACGTACTAAGAGACACTTCTTTATATTCGCCAGGAATCGTGATAAAGATAACTTTGAATTGATAGTATAAGAAAGTACTTAGATGGTCGCGTGAGGAACTAACTACTCGACGGTTTTTTTTTTTTTTTTCTTTTTTTATCTCATATATTCGTTGTTTTAAGGTACAGAAATGACATGCATCATCAAATATGGCCAAAACAAAACCCACAATCAAAAACATAAACCAAACAAACAAAACCAAAAACAAAGCCAATCCTTTATCCCGTACGAACATATACGCATCTGAAAACTTCAACAAAAACTAAGTATACTTAAGTCATATAACGTAAAGCAAGAAAAGTTTTAACAAATAACTTAGGCAAGCAAGTGAGGTGTTCGTCAAGCGCGGGCTGGGGCGTTGCAGATCATCAAGGCTCTTGTCCTAGTGTCTGAAATGCCTTCGAGGAGGTTAGCGGTTGGGAAACGACGACTAGTCGGTGTCCCGCGGAGCTGGGATGGTGTGGCCTGTGATGGGTGGGGCGGGGGAGTAATCTGGTAGGGTGGCATGTCTGGCGGAAAACCGGAGGCCGTGGCAAGTATGTAGTTGGCAAGACCTTTGAGAAGCGAGGCGGACTCCCACAGAGGGGAGGTTGGGTGCAACGACAGGTCCCTTGGAAGGAAAAGGGTCCTGGCTTGGGCTCTTTCATGACAGGTGTTGACTGCGTGTTCGAAGTCCTCCGGTCCCTCTTCGCATCTGGGGCACGCTGTGGGGAGGTCAAGGTTGTACCAGGAGGGATGTCCTGCGAGATAGCTCTTTCCAGACCTCATTTGATGAATCCTGCCCGCTAGGAAGCGGGGGAGGCCCATAAACGGGTGTGGCCACAGGGAGGGGGTGAAGAGATAGTAAGTGGGGGGGGAGAATTCCTGAGTCCAGCAGGAGGTGAGGTGTTTTCTCAGAAGGATTTTCATCTTTCTGTACGTTTTTGACATGAGGTCGAGGTTGGGCAGGGTCTTCCCAGGGCGGGGAGCTCCAAGCCCGATCATGGGAAAAAACGGGGGGTCGTTCATGGCCTTGAAGGTACCGTGGACAATGGAGTCTAGTGGAAGGTGTCGGCGACACCTTGTTGGAGGGGTGGACCAGAGAAGCGGAAGGTAGTTGGGGGTGAGCCTAGAGGCGTACTAGCGGGCAGAGTCTGGGGCTCTCCAGTCGTCAAGGCCAGGGTGAGAGGGGTGTAGTCTGGCAGACGCCGGATTGGCTGATGGTGGGAGACAGGACAGGCGGAAGCCGGCCAGGCGTCTCTGGTGGGCGGCTAGGAGGGCAACTGGCGGGAGGCACGACTCATAGGAGAGGATGCCTGTTGGAGTGGACGAGAAGCAGCAAGTGACCCATCTTTGTACCTGCCTTCAGAATACTTCCATCTTTTCAACCATCTTCTGGCTAGGTACAAAGAGGTTGGCCCCAAAGAGGAGGACAGGGCGGACAACAGCGGCCGCCAGGCAGTGGCAAAGAAATGGAGGGATGCCCTTGCCAGGGGATGCAAGGGAATAGACCAGGGCAAAAGCTCCTTTAGCTAGGGAGAGTCTTTTGAGGAAGTGTGGGGAGGTAGAGAGAGTGGGGGTGAACCAATATCCTAACCATCTGAGGGATTTGGCCGGAGGGAAGGTGTGTTCGCCTAGGGTGATCGAGGCTCTGGACGGGGCATCTCTTTGATGGGGCGTTCGCCAGTGGATGAGTTCAGTTTTAGGGACCAAGAAAGGAACTCCAAGGCTGGCACCCTTGTGAACCAGCCTGCCGTAGAGGTCTTTAAGAAGGGAGATGTTGTTCTCGTAAGAGGGGGACGACACCGTGACTGCGAAATCGTCGACAGAGGACAGGATAAGGCCCTGGTGGACCTCCAAGTGTAGAGATGAGACGTAGATAACGAAGAGGAGCGGGGAGAGGGGGGAGCCCTGGGGGGTACCAACTGAGACGGAGAGGAACACCTTGGGGGAACCCTGGAAGAGGAGACGGCAGGACCGATCTGTGAGGAAGGATCTTACCCAGCCCTGCAGGTAGAGGGGTACGCCTAGCGCAGCCAAGCGGTCAGAGAGGGAGGAGGCATCCACGTTGTCGAAGCCTCCCTTAATGTCCAGGAAAAGGGAGGAGACCTTAAATTCTGGGTTGGCTTAGAGTGCTTTGACCTCGTGTGCTAGGGTGGCAGCGGCATCGAAGGTGGAGATGCCAGGGAGGGATCCGCATTGGTCTTTATGGATCAGGGCCAGGGGGCCTGAAAGGGCAGTGAGCCTAGAGCACACAATCCTTTCCAGGATCTTGGAGAAGGTGTTGAGGAGGACAATAACTCAGAATGAGGCGGGGGTTTCGTAAGACGATTTACCCGGTTTGCTGAGGATTACCCCATCAGCTGCCTTGAGGGAGGGGGGAAGATACCCATGGCAGAGGAGCGGGGACAAGAGGAGGGGGAGGAGGTGAGGAAGTTTTTGGTGGACCCTTTTCCAGATCCCATAAGGGATAGTGTCAGGTCCCGGTGCGGACCTGGGGGAGCATACGCTGAGAGCCTTGATTACTTCATCGGAGGTAACGGGGGGGGCGGAGGGGTCAATGGGGGCGAATATTGGGGTGCCGCAAGGTGGCCTAGTGGGGAAGAAGTGGTCTAACAGGGCTTTATTGATATCGGCAGGGGTGTTGGCCTCCGGGGAAGGAGGGAAACCTGTCGGGGGGAGTGCCAGAAAGAGCACGCCTGGCTTGCCAGACAGACTTGGCATCAGTGGAGGATAGGAAGGAGTCCCAGTGTTTCTTCTTGGCTTTCTGAATGACCTTAAAGTATGCGGTCCTGGCTGTCCTTGCTTCCGCTGGGGGGAGGGGGTCATCCACAGGTCAGGCCTTCCGGGCCCGCCTTGAAGCGGCATGGTATGCGTTCCTGAGCACAGAAAGGAGAGGGGTCCACCATGGCTTGGCATGCGGGGAAGGTCGGGTGTGGGGCACATTCGAGACTAGAGAGGCATGAACCTTGTCAAAATTGGTCTGATACCATGAATCTAGCTGGACGGTAGTGGGGGAAGGTGGCGGAGGAGAGACTGTGATGTTCTGGAGGGAGTGAGAAGCCGAGTCCCAGTCTAGTCTGGCCCAGTCAGGCTTGGGAGACACCGGCTGGAATGGGGTGTCGTCGTAGGTGAGCAGACAGGGGACGTGGTCCGATCCCGTGCTAGGGAGGGGTGTTGACCATATAGGGCGGTAAAGTCATGCCAGGTGGAGGTTCGCGAAGGACAGATCCAGGACCCCTGGGCGGGCGTGCGTATCAAAGGAGTATCTAGTGTAGACCCCAGGGGTATTCAGAAGGGAAAAACCCAGAGCTGAGGCCAAGTCAAAGTAGGAGGCGGAGAGGGCGGTTTCGTTGCGGTGAAAGTGTCTGAGAGGGTCGGCGGAGGGGTGGTGGATGTTAAAATCTCCCATAACAAGGACGGGGAAGGGAAAAGTTTTGAAGAGGGCCGAGGGAGGGGCCGATGGGCGCCCTCCCGCAAGGGTGAAGTTGTTGTAGCTGTTTACCACCCTCCACTCTCTGGTGGGGCCAGCAAGAGAGGAGCGAAAATGGAAATCAAGTGAAAGATACGAGTTGGAGTCGTGTAGTACCGGGAGTACCGTGGCTTTTTCCATGAAGTAAGTGGACACATAGGTGGCAACCCGGGTCTTGACTGACCCAGGGGGGGTAGGGGAACAAACTTTAAATCCCGCAAAGGAAGGTAATTGACCAAACTTGACCGGTGGGTCATGAACGGCAACAATATCAACAGGATAATCAAGGAGCGTAAAACTACTGAACAAGGCAAGGAACACTTTCCAACTCCCCAGGAGGTTGTGTTGTAGAAAGGAGATCTTAGACGGGGTGACGGAGTTTGCAGCGTTTCGCGATATTATCAGGCAGGGCCCTTTCCGCAGGAGGAGGAGAAGGCAATCAGGACGCCGTGGGGAGGGGGCCACTGGTTCATGGGGTGGGGCGCGCCGGGGTAGGGGGC
>QOVD01001876.1:0-18079 GCA_003521225.1 Tuber microsphaerosporum
AGGGCCGAACGGCGGTAATACTTCCCGGGGGGATCATGATGGGGATCTTGGGGGACAGTTTGACACAGCGGAATCTCACGGTGAGGATGCTTCGACTCTAAAGGGGTCAAGGTCTAAAGCTCAGACGGAGTCCACATCAGCTAGACGTGCCTCCATAGGATCGTTAATGGGGGATAATGACCATACAGGGGAAAAACTGGCGGGGGGCACAGGCATGGAGGGGGAGGAGAAGCTTACCGTAATGCTGCGGGTGCTGCCGATCAAAATTGAGATCAACCGTGGAGCTATCGTTATGGGGAATAACAACGTGCCAAGTATTTTGGTTGCTCATTTCGAGAGGGCTGAAGCATGCATTGACGCTACTGGGGTATGTAAAAAGCTCCTTTTCGTGATGGCTTCAGTGGGTTTCAATGGTATCGAGGTTTTGTAGAAATGATTGTAGCGCTATATATTCCTTCCATTTGACTTTCTTTAACCCTCTACCTTCAATGCCGGTATGAGGAGTGAGTTTCCTTGCTAATAATATACTGTCATAGTCGCAACCTATCGATAAGTATAAGCAACTATTTAACTTCTCGTTCACACACCCTATAGTTGAGATGAAAACCAACAGAGATTACAAAGAGTCGCTGAGTTCACGTGGCTCTAGGCTTCTTTCAGACCACAGTCAGGATTTAAACAAGGCACCACATGCGCAACGTAGCCGCCGGCAGAGACTCCGTGATCTATTGCCGTTATTTAGCGACTCTGCCGAATCGCTCGCATCTTCAGTAAAGCATGAATCTGAGACGAAGAAGCAGCAAGGTGGGGGCATTGGGGCTGTGCAGGACAAGTGGATGGGCCTAAGCAGGTATCTGGACGAGTCGCAACAGGAAGGAAAGTGGAAGTTTGAACCTGTGGAATATGCGAGGGTGACAACTCTGGTGGACTGCCCCTCGGGGAGGTTGAGCTTCTATTGGGATGTACCGGGGCCTGTCCCACCTCCATCTACAGCATCTACTTCGGGCACTGCAAAACCGGAGGATAGACTGGGCGAAGATATCAATGGTTCTCAGTACTCACCTCCCGCATGGGGTATCGACTTGGCATTTGACGGAGGTACAATTCACTATGGCCCTTGGGCAGATCGACAAAGGGTTTTCCTGCAAAACATGTTTTTCCCTAGGGTTTTTAAAACCTCCACTCCGGCGGAGAGATTGATTCCGGGGCAAGACCGCGTTCCTACAAAGTTTAGGTTGTTTGTGGAGCTGTCAAGCTCAACGATCCTCAGGGTTCCAACTAGGGAGGAAAGCAAGGATAGGATGTACCGGCGCCGAATGAACAATGGAGAAGTGAGGCCGTTTGGTTGGATTGAATTAAAGGTTGGCCCAGAAAGCACCATAAGCTACGATATGTCCATGGTGCCTGGGAAAGGTGGATGGACCAATAGACTGAACCTGGACCTGAAAACGCCAGAGGTTAGATCGAGTGTTAACCACGGTCTTTTTTGGAAAGCAGACAATCAATCTCTTGCGTGTGATCTTAGCGGGCCTTTAAAGTGGAATGCGAAACACACATGGAGATTTGATGCTCTATCTCGGGGACTCAAATTATTTATTCTCCGGGAGCATATTACATTATTGACTGACCTCATTGGTGATTGGTCCTCTGGGCCGCCCACAGAATATTCGACCTTCACGCCATTTGCCTATGAGATTGGATTGAGGTTCGAGGATACTTATGAAGTTTGCGTGAACGTCAATGATCAGAATATCATTAATAACCCAAGCGATTTTGAGGACAATACGTTTATAATACTCCGGGGAGCCGGAGGGTTACGAGGCAGTGTGTTGTTGGATATGACTAGGTTTAGACCGGACGATAGTACGGTGGTATTTGAAGTTTGGCTCGATGACATTGGTGGACAGAGAAATAATGTGGAACTTGGGGTGAGGCAGCCCGTTTGGAATACCTGGAATAGCTTCTTAGGATCAGAGGCGGGGAGGAAGTTAGGGAGTGTTGAAGAGCTCAGGCTTAAGGGAAGCTATAATTTCTACTCAGCTGTCGAACCGGGTCTAGTTGATACTCTCCTCTTGGACATTATAGGGGCAGGTTTAAAGTTGAAATTATTCGGATTCCTGATTCGATACTTCCTGATTGTCAGGGAGAATTATTTTGGAGAGAATTTGCACTTCAAGACACTTGAGGAATGGCAGAAGCAGCGGGAGGAGGGCGGAACACCTGTCCTTGCGGATGGCGGAGTGGCTGTAAAGAGTAACGATTTGGACGTGATTCTCAATGTGGACGCTAAGGATTGTTCTGTTGTATTACCGAAAAAGATCTATGGCGCTGAAGAAGGACTTAAGTTAAATGTGGCGGTTCTGGGAATGGACATGAGGTTCACTAATTACTACATGGGTCCGTGTCTTGACTTCATCTACTGCCTTCGGATTAGCTAACCAATTTTATGTCTATAGATCTTCAACTGGACCTTAGCCCAATATCCGTATCTGTTACGAGCTCCTCCCATACTCCACAATTGTTCGTCGATGGGCTTACGATATATGGTCATCGATTGTTTGGGCTCCCGCCAACTGAGCCCACTTATATATGTAACTGGGATATGGGTATTGGTTCAGTTGTGGGAGAATGTACCACTGAATTCTTCCATACAACTGTATCTGCGCTTAAAGCGTTTATATTTGCTTTCGAAGATATCGAGAACGCTCTTCCTGTGCCACTAGGACACGTTGCGGTTGTCCACGATGTTACCTTTGTTAGACTGAATGTTAAAGCCATGCGAATCTGGCTTCATCTAGACGATGGCCCATTAGCATTCCGAATTACCAGCGGTGAAATAGCTTTCGTTTTGAATGATCTCGCGAGCGAAAAACATTCCGAACGGATATCATTGTTACTCCCTGATTTGACGATGGCCTGTGTTGATGTTAGGCAAGATGCAGGCGAGGCAGAGACGAGGGGGTATCTCGAGACTTCCTTAAAGATGAGTACATTCGGAAGGAAGAAAGAGTTCTCAAAGCACCGTAGTTCTCAAATGACGCATGTCAGAGAGAGCGATTATAGAACGGGAAGGGCGAATTTTCTTCTAAGAGATGATTTCGAGGGTCTTGGAAGTCGGGGGAGTAGTCTCTATAATGAAGATATGGACCAAACAGAGCCTACTCTTCCATTGCCTGGACTCCCTACGCCTATCCATGGTATGTACTCTGTGGCCGATTCCTTATAACAAACGCTTACCTATAAAAAGCATTGGATGATGAGAGATACAGGATATTTGGGGGGAGCTCGATTGATTGCGGAAAATCATCTTTGGTTACAACGAGTTCAAGAGGTAAAAACTCGTTTCTTGCCACAACAGGGTATGAGATTTCTTCGTATGTCCTTTTGGGGAAATACGTCTTCCTAACTCCTTCCGTAGGTCTGCAGGTCGGGCAGCGAGCAGTCGTGGGGCAGCGAGTTCGCATGCGCCATCATTCCATTCAGCAGTAGAATCCTTTTCAGACACACTTTCTTTCGCGCCGGATAAGCGGAGTTTCATTCGGACACCGACATTGACTACATTGGGATCGCAAACACCTAAACCCTCATCTACTCCTCGAACATATTCTAGCAGGAGTATTCGGAAACCTTCATCTAGAGTTCGATTATCAAGTCCCTTCGCTCGGCCGGGTTTTCCGTTGGAAGCTATAGAGCTTGACTTGAAGAATGTCCCGATATTTGCTGCTGGGAGTGAGCACAGTGTGACAGATGATGAAGCAGAGGGTTCACCGGCTTCTGCTGAGACATTTATCGATGAAAAAACGGCCCACACAAGTATTCTGGTTGAGTTTACGCCTGGAATTAGGGGTTATTGCACGGCAGTTGCTATCAAAGCTGTGGCGCAGCTTTTGGACTGCATACAAGCAAAGGTAGGCCACATGTGCCCCCGGGTTCTCTTCTTAACTAACATTATATACAACGGACCCCCGAGGATATTCTGGACACTATTCAAGAAGATGTTATTGAGAAGCTTGCCGGCCTTGCCCGCCTATCCAACGACTCGAAGATAATCGAAGTCTACTTGAAAATCCCCCAGTTCAAGTTCTGCTTCACCAATCCGATACCTCAACAGATTTCCAACAGCACCCAGGGCTTTGATGATGAGAGACCAGATGAGGACTCTTTTTATCTTGAGCTAAGGGGTCTCTTAGTTGCGGCAAGGTCGAAGACGATATTCCCTGAGCGGGGTCCGAGCTCTCTGGGGATTAATCCAGCGAAGCGGATTTTTTCGATTCACCTTCTCTTGGGTGGATTGGAGTTGACATTGAAGCAGCTATTGGCTGGGTCCTCTGACCCGTTTACGAAGCCAGCATTGGGTATTCTGGTAGAGGATTTGCTTTTCTGGGCTTCCACACACGAGGCCTCCAATGCGTCTCTTCAAGTTGAAAACGTGGTATCCTCACTACAAAGCAAGCAGGCACTGTTCTTATACGGCGTTATTAATCGGACTGTCCACCTTATTGAAGATATTGAACAGGCCTTCGGAGTTATTTCTAGAGAGTGTGACCGGATGCGGGATCTTGCTTATAGGCTGGCAGTCACGGGCGCTAGACCTGAGTCGGGAGTAATGAATGATCCCCCCGCACTAACTCGCCCATCATATGTACTTCGCTCATCGTTGGATCACGTCCGTGCCCACGATTCTTGGAAGGTCATGTCTAGAATGCGCCATATTTATCGATCCCTTTCGACGACACACAAGCAAGATGTGGACAGGCGATGCGTTGGAAATATGGGAAACTGTCCTCTTGATGCAAGGCGACAGGTAGTAGGAGCATTCGAAAGATGGCGGAGTTGGGAATTGGTAAATCTGGAACACAGCTTCGTGATTCGAGCTATATTCGGGAGTGATACTCAAGAGGATGGTGCTATAATTATTCCGAGTGCTGTGAAAGCTCAAATCATGATAACCGGGGTAAAGTTACTCGTTGATCCAGGCCCGATGCAGTGCGAACTCTCGGTTCGCAACATTTCTACCGCTGTTTCAATAGGAAGCCCAGGAGACAACACAAGCGGGCTCTTGGCAACAGAATTGGGCCCGAGCATATCGGCATCGGTAATGGTGCAAGTCCATTGCCGCAGTATCGAGCTATCTCTAACTTGGGAAATTTTGGGCGCCGCCGAGGGATTGGCAAAAGCTCTGGCAGGCCGTGAGGGAGACCCAAAACCACATTCATCAAGTGAGTCTCCTCTAAGGGCTGCAGGCTCGACTGGGAAAAAGAAATCAAGCTTCCATCTTCTTTGGACCATGGATCACGGATCGATCTCTCTGGACACAGTGAATCTTAAGAGCTTGTCAATAGCTTACGGGATACAAACCTCGCTATTTATCTCGGAACAAAAAATCGAGCTACGAGATTCATTGGTTGGCAGTGCTTTGTTAAGGGCAGATCTTGTGACTTCAGAGCTAAGTTATACTGGTAAGGTTCTGAGCTTGGCAAGAGTACACAAGCCGAGTCTTTACGGTCACTTTGATGAGCACTGCTTGGCTGTGACTCGGTTTAATATCTGGAAGATCGCGGGTTCTTGCGGAAGCATATCTTTCAATATTAAAGAGGAGGTTTTGGGGCTTATGGAAGTCATCGATGTCGTAGTTAACGACGAGCTCTCGCAGATATGGAAGCTCGTTGAGGAGATGAAGGATGTAAATCCGGCCACAAACTCGTTACCAAAAAGCCCTTCATTCTTAAAGAGAACTATTCATGTCGTTCACCTGACACTATCATTGGAGAACTTCAGCATTGAGGCCACTCTTCTACCATCTTTAGCTTACCTGATGCATGGCAGCGGTGTCAGGCTATCCACCCGACCTATAAATGCTACAGAGGAAATGATTATTGATTTCGATGTCCTTCATCACGAGCACGAGATACGAACAGGTTATGATAGGCAACAAACAAGAAGAATATCCGCACTGCAGATACCCGCCATCAATGGCCGTGTTAGGGATTGTATTTCCGCTGAAGAACGGTTGTTGGAAGTTTTCCTCTCGGTGGAGGCTATTCAACTTGACGCATCGTCACTCCAGAGCTTATTCAATGCGCTCAACAAACCAGAGGTTTCAAATGTCATTGATGAAGCTAGGGCTGAGTGGATTGGCACTCAAGCGAGGCTTGACGAAATATTCAGGCACTCCAAGGAGGTCCATGCATCCTCAGTCAGATCCGGTGCACCCTTAGTATATCGTGCACACGCAGGTGTTTCCGGCTTGAAAATACAGACATCTGCCCCTTCCGCAAGTTTGGAGATTGATCTCGGCTCTATTCGGGTACATGCCTCCAATAGACCTAAGCCTGATTCAGAGATACTTTCAATTCCCGAGATTCATCTGGAATTCCACAAGATTACGGTTGAACTTAATCAAGTTAGCACAGAAGGGGCTCTGGATTCGTGCGGATATGTTGAACTCCATGCTTCTCTTCTTTTCTCGACCAAGGGAACTCCACGAGGCAAATATACCCGGGCGCTATTTATTAAGAGTCGCTCACTCCGGGTTGATCTTTTTGCGGAGACTGCTTCAACAATCGTCGATGTCGCCGGACATCTCCAAGACAAATTAAAGGACTTGGATCTCTCGAGAGAAGTCAAGTATCTCAGAAAACTACGCAAATCGAAGCCACTTATCGCGGTGGACTATGCCGAAGCTGGCCAGAGTGGAATCGAGCTTTTCAGTTCTATGATCGCTGTTGAAATGATGGGAATCCAAGTATCATGGATCGTAGGGAATTCTGGCTCCTCCCTCTCGGTCGACCACTCAAGGCAGAACCTCGTTTTATCGTTCAAGCGGATCGATCTCACTACAGCTACAAGAAAGGAGAACGAGGCGTGTCTTACGATTGAAGAATTTCTGTTAGAGATGGTGGATTCGAATACCGAACGGAAACAGTCAGCCAGGTCTGAGAACTCAGCGCTCATGCCAAAGGTGGTCTTTAATGCCGCTTGTTTCGTCAATGAATCGGACCGGCGATTGGCAATCCAAGCTAAGGGTACTTCATTAGATTTAAGAGTCACCTCTTCAGTTGTTCTCGCAGCCAGTGACCTCGAAAGTTCTATTGCTACAGCGAGTGAGAAGTTACGCCACGCCTCAGCAACATGGAAATCAACTCCGACTGAAAGTGGTGCCGAGAGGGAAAATATGTTCGGGACTAAGAGGCTGGGCTCAGTTCTAGTAGATGCGGACTTTGCTGGAGCTGTGGTCCATATTAGCAATGTGTCGGATTCACCTACACTTCCCGGGCTGTCATCCACCCGAGGAGGGGTAGGGTCTCCACAGGGCCGTTACGGACAGTTTGCTCATGGAGGATCAAACGGTACAACAATCCTTCGATCTCCCGGACTAGCTTTCAAGGCTGAATATGTTGCGCCTCCAAATGAGGACCCATCACTAAATGCCGAGATTAAGGTCAGCGCTTCAAGCAACACTCTCTACCCTTCTGTAGTACCTCTGATACTAGAGATGACCTCCAATGTGAAGGAGGTGATGCGAGACCCTAAGGAAGCTGGGCCAGAGGATAAGCATTCGAAAGCGCTTCAGGGTGGGAAGGAGCCCCCATCAGACCCAGCAGCGATTCTTGGACGCTGTAAACTCAACATCGGTTTGAGGATATGTAAACAGGAGTTTACCCTTAGTTGTCAGCCAATTGCAAGAGTAGCGGCTTCTACTGAGTATAAGGAGATTTATGTCACCGTTAGCACTTGTGAGGATCCAGAAAGCGGACGTTTCTATGCCATTTCAGCCACTATAGCCGGATTGCGGACTTCAGTGCGTCATGTCTATTCAAGAGAATCTACCGGCTACCTCGAGGTTGAGTCGGTGGTTGTTTCATTGATGAACAGCAAACATCTTAACGGATCCGAAGGTCTCTCATGCATCATGAAACTCAGTCCAATGAAAGCCTTACTCAATGTCAAGCAATTCCAAGACTTCCTACTTTTCCGGGAGATCTGGCTTCCTGAAGAAATTCGCTCAAGCGCGCCGGCTCCAGTCGTTCTATCGTCGGAACCTTCTTCAATGTTGGTCCAGAGATACTATAAGGTTACAGCTACCAAAGCGTTTCCATGGAATACGACAGTGGCGATCTCGGAGATTGATCTACAATTGGACCTTGGTCAAGCGCTAGGGAGGACTGCTTTGCTTATTTCAAATTTTTGGGTCGACTCTCGGAAGACTTCCGATTGGGAGCAAACAATGTGCCTTGGGTTTGACAAGATAAGGGTATCTGCTACTGGGCGTGTTAGCGGGTTCGTTGAATTGAAAAATTTGAAAGCGCGGACCGCGATACATTGGCGCTCTACTGATGACGTCATTCGAGCTCCCCTTATTCAGGCTTCGTTAAGTCTTGAGCAGCTCCAGGCAAAAACATCCTTTGATTATCAAGCCTTTTTGGTTGCAGATATCACTCGCTTTTCCTTCCTTATGTACAACGTTCAGAAGGATAGTGGAAGCGCGGGAGATCGGTTAGTAGGAGTGTTAGATGGAGACAAAGTGCATGTTTACTGCACGGCACAGAGCGCATCCCAAGGTCTTGCACTCTACCAAGCGCTCCTCCGGCTTGCTCAAGAGAAAGTAGCATCGTATCAAATTTCTCTCAAAGATGTAGAGAGGTACCTGAACAGGCCTGCGCAACCGAATCACAACTTCCCTACGCCCTCTGAAACTCTTTCTATTTCAATCCATAAGGAAGCACGCCCGCCGCCAACTTTCTTATCGCTTCATACTGATGTTGTAGTGAACCTCAAGGAGGTCAATATTGGTGCCTTCCCCAGCACTTTTTACGACAACCAAGTTTTCAAAATGGAAGTATTGAACGCTACTGCCAGATTTGCTGTGGAGATGGAGGACGAGAGGCTACACAGCAAACTAGAGATGACTTTGGGAGAACTCAGGATCGCGTTGTCTCAGATCCGAAGGGTCGAAGTTCTAAGTCAAGATTTTACTGTGGAAGACATCGTGCGAAACTCCGGAGCAACTAAGGGTGGAACAATATTGAAGGTTCCTCAAGTTACCGCGTTTATGCATACTTGGAACAAAGCAGGATCAATGGATATCGACTATATTTTTAAGAGCGCGTTCGAAGGTAAGGTAGACGTGGGATGGAACTATTCCAGAGTTAGTTTTATCAAGGGGTATGTACTTTTGATCCTTGCCGCCTTTGTGCTACGACTAACCCCGAAATAATAGAATGTGGGCAACACATGTCAAGTCTATGGCACAGCGACAAGGGAAGTCATTGTCGAGCTCGCATATAACTATAAATGCAGATGATTCGCCATCTCCATCCGAACTATCGGGCGAGGGAGGGGGGCCCGAGAAGAAAGAGAAGGGCAAAATAACTGCGGTTGTCAACGTCCCCCAATCTCGATATGAGTACAACGCTCTTGAGTCACCGATTATTGAAACTCCGCAATTGAGGGACATGGGGGAAGCTACCCCACCGCTGGAATGGATTGGGCTGCACCGGGATCGTTTGCCTAATCTAACTCATCAAGTAAGCGGAATAATAATGGGATTTCAACCTGATCATGTTTTACTGGCGCTAATATCCTCATAGATTGTTATCGTCTCGCTTCTGGAGATTGCGAGGGAAGTTGAAGATGCATATTCCAAGATTCTTGGAACAAGCTGATTGGAGTTGCCTGTTAAGTAAATTAGTTAGTTGATGGGAAACCTCTCGATGTAGTAGCGGTGTTTCGGTTCCTGGGTTGTGTTTGATTTTATTTTCCATTTTTCCATTTTCCACCTTTTTTTAACCTAGAATTCCTGTTCACTCTTGGGAATATTTGGCGCCGGGTTGGTTTCTGTCTTTTTTTTTTGTATTTCCCTTTATGGACTCGGTTTTTTTATATGGTTTTAATGCCACCTGTTAGGGGGTGCAGTTATCCCAGTTTATGCAAAAATTATCATTGGCGCTGGCCTCAAGGTATAAAAATACCAATATGGTATCTCATGGCCTGGTGATCCATAGTGGGATATTATGGTATAATTACTCGCTAATCCTTATATAATATCCCCCCTTCATTTCATATTCCACCCCCTACCCCCTCTTCCCTCCCCTATCTCTCTTCACAGCCAAGACCCATCGTAATCAACAACGATTGCCGGATTCATGATACTTGCTCTCAGGCTCACTCTTGCCGTACTCCCCTCTGCATTTGATCTCGAGCCAAGGGACTCTACTCCATTGTTTGCTATCGGTTTAAGCTAACACTTATAAGATCGACTTGTAGAAAATATATGATAGTTCTGGAACTGGCGACAACTTCGCTTGGTGTAGAATGAAATTTGACAAAATGAGAGTAGGGAGGTCTGGGCCTCGACTCCTCTGCTTGGGCTGCCGTTTGTAGTTAGGACGGCGTCATGGATAAACCTAAGCGCTTCTGCCACCCTTGCACTGGCCACTGCGGGAGGGTCGGGAATTTAGCATTTCTACCGAAACCGTGCTACCGGTATTCACGCCAAGGGTGTTACTCCCGCCGGCACCTCCGGCCACATTCATACTGATCGCGGAAGAGGAGGAAGCTTCCAATGGCATTATTGCTGACCTCCAGATGAAACAAGTGAGGAATTAGGGGAATTGTAACCACAAGTCTTAGAGAGCCTAAGAGAGGCCTCCACTGGGAAAGGTGATAAAGGGCATCAAGGAAAATGCGGAGGATTACTCACACAGCTCTAGAGGCCAATACAATCAATCCCGTTATTTGAGAGAAGTGTTCGTAAGAAGGAAGGGATCCTTCCGTTAACAGTCCACAGGGAGATTTTGTTTGGTTTCTAGAACTTGCGCTCTAATCAGGGCATGGAAGTTATCCCCCCCCTCCTTCTCTTTCTCTTATAAAATAGTTGCATATGATGCTTCTTTTGAACATGTAAATCAATTGGATAATGGTAGATTATAGTATGCGGTACTGCGTATACTAATGATAGCGTTACAGCAGTATGCTATAGAATTCATTCTATCCACGATCAAACTTAAATAGTTACACATCCGGTAGCCGGGCAAAGGCCAATGGTTATCGGCTCCGTACGTTTATTCCACTCTAACCGCTCGAAGCCTCGCTCGACACCGTTTCCAGATCGGACTCTACATCCATATCTAGCGGTGGGGGCGCCTCCCGCAGGATATCCACCAAACCCGTCAACCCCCGCTCAAATGCGATATCGATGGCCCTCTGGTGCTCACCGTCTCTGACCTCTGGATCCGCCTCATACTCAAGAGCCAGTCTCACGAGCCTCTTGCTACAGCACCTCACCAAACCTTGCAAAAATGTGATATACCGCTCAGCCCCAGCCGGTAGCAACGCATTCACATCCACCCCATTTCTTACCAAAAACTCCATGATCCCCAGGTCCCGATGGTAAAGCGCGAGGAGCAAGGCCGTCCTTCCGCTATCGTTGGCGATTTCGAGATCCGCGCCTGCGGCGTGCAATAGTTTAACTACTTTCAGATCGCGACCCATGATAGCACCGTGCAGAGCTGTGTATCCATTTATATCAAGCTTGTTCAGCTCGAGGGCGGGGTTTTCGAGGAATAACCGGATCAGCGAACAGTTGCTAGCCCTAACTGCTACGTGTAGGGCTGTGCCAGAGTAAAGGGATCCCTCCTGGTGGTTTATGTCATGGCCTTTTGAAAGGAGTAACTGGATAAGTGGTTGGTGGTTTCTTATAATGGCCCACTGGAGGGCGGAGTACCACATTCTCGGCTTTTGAGCGAGGCGCTCGAGGACCGGAGTGCAGAGGGAGTGGAAGTAGTGGTTTGCACGGGATAAGTAGCTGAGTTCCCGAGACTCCAGTTTCTCGGCTATAAGGAGCTGCAATTCTGCGGGGAGGCGTATAAAGTTCATTTCTAGTCTGGCGATGGAAGGGGAGAGGTCAGAGATGTAGAGATGTGTATTTTCTAATGAAGGTTGCCAGCCAATGGCTGTTTAAATAAGAGAAAACATCTACAAGTGTAAATTTAGCCCTATGCATTCGTACGTGCCCTAGTGCGCTCGCACACAGCCGTCAACAGCAGTCCGACTGCTGTTGTCCTCGTCCTATACGGGACGGCACCAAGCTCGTCTGGGTGGTGAAGACGAGGACTAGCCTTGTCCGTCCCGCTCTAGCACCAATTTTTCTTCTTTTGTATGTATTCATTTTTATTTTTACTCCTATTTTTAACCTTAACTTATTTGAGTCCCAGTATCTATGTCATTGGCCAATTTTGCCTGTCTGTAATCGATACAGCCCGCCCCATCTACTTGTAAGGACGAGACAGTCCCATCCTTTGAGAGCACCGCTTAGTTGCAGTGAGCAGACAGACAGTCGGCATGGGTAGAAACCCGTAAGTCCTATCATTTCACACATAAACAACCCGGAGCAGATACCAAACACACTAGGGCCTGTTTGGATGCAACGGTTACGTTCCGTTCCCCCATACAAATCGCCCTTTTGCTTTCGTTTCAACATGGAGGGAAGGCCATTTTTAACCGCAGGAACGGTCGTCCAACGGAACGGTCCCATTTTTGCCAAACAGGCCCCCGGTTTTACTATCCCACCAATAGCAAGATATCCCAAGCCAATAATTAAACTCCCAAAGTCCCCCCAGAATCTCTAAAAATTAATGCTTTCCATAATATAGAAAAGTACTATAGACACTAACGTAACTATTACGGGCTTCCAATCCCTACAACCCCATACTCCTTTCCCCAAAGCTTGTCCACCGATCAACACAAATCCCTACTCTTTTTTTGTCCTCCATTACTAATTTTCCAATTTTTTTTTTTACTCCTAGCTACTTGAGTACTCAGAGGCCACAAAAAAAACTAGAAAAGTGATCGTTTTAGATTATCTGTTATAAACGACGAGACCATCAAAAATATAAAATAATGGCTGTGAGCCAAAGGCCTTCTGCGGAAACCTATAGTAGCATCTGGGGGTATGATAGCTATCAAGTATGCTATCCTAAGAACAACCCAATAACAAACGGAAAAGCATACAAATGTCAGGATCTGAAATAACCCAATTTTAACCAGGCCCCTGAGGAAACCCCCCCCCCTCTGAACCTCCTATCCCTCCTTGTTTAACTACCTTCGACTTTGGAGTAACCAGTCGGGCTGTGCTACAGTAACTAACTACATAATATTATCAAGGATTATAATATTATAGATGCTCAACTTAGGATTATCTATCTATCATCCCCTTCTTATTATACTTTCCTTCCTTCCTTCCTTCCTTCCTTCCTCAGAGCCTCATTTCATAAAATGATGTGGACTCGGAGGGGAAGTGAGATATACCGGTAACATGCTGCATGGGCCGTACCGGTATTCGAGCCCTACCTATAATACTCCCGTGACGGGAATTACCCAAGTAGATGGGTAACTTAGAAGTTATAGTATCATACGACGTTTGGGGGATCGAAAAGGGCAAAACGGTGGGATTGGTCTCCGTTTATGCTGCGGCAGACGTCTTCAATACATGTAAGGAAAACGAAACGGAACAATAGCTCACCAGCACGCACACAAATAGCCCTACAGATCAGCAGCGCACCCTACAACACCATCCATGCAGTCATCCCGACCCCTGCACGGAACAAGGATCCCCCGCCCTTACGACATCCTGGAAGGCTTACGTCGCCCTTCCAGCCCCATCATGTATTCTCACTCGTTACATAGTCATGTGAGCCCTTCATTGCTCGCTCATGCCAATCACCAATTCACCAAGGGTACGTAGTAACTCTCGCAAAAGCGCTCAAGTTTAGCTATTCACCCGCATATATAAATGGAATTGGAAGGGAGAAAGAAAGAAAACCCGATGCAGACAAGACAGAACGTGAGGAAGTAGGCAGGATAGCAGGCAAAGTCAGGAAAACAAGAGGAGATAAGAAAAAATTAAAAAGGAATAATTTGCCCAGCTTATCTGTTTTCCTCCGGAGCATTGGGAGAGTAGGGCGGGGGTTTGGAAGCGACGAAGGGAAAAGGAAAGAAAGAAGTGTAAAGTACTGGGAAAAGTAAGCAAAAATATAAACCAGACCGCCCCACGAGAGAATGAAATGAAATGAAGAGAAAAAAAAGGAGATGGAAGAGAGTAAATGGTAGGAAGGAAGGATCGGAGCAAAGAAACGAATGGAGGGAAAAAACAATCATGAAAAACCTGAGATTGACCCCCTGTCCAACAGAATGTAAAAATCTGACAATTTCTCTTTCTTTCTTCTTTTCGTCTTTTCTTTTCCCTTAATTTCATCTCTCCTATGAATCCAATCCGTACAATTTATAGATACACAGAAATTCCCACACGCGCCAAAAATGTTTATCCCAAACAATTTGCGAACAAAACAGATGTGTTCAAGGAAGCAACTGCGAACGTGCTTAATTCTCGTCGTCACTGTGAATGGAGCTACCAACTTCAGTCCACGAACCCACACTCTCATCTTCAGATCCGAATTCACTCAAAATCTCGTCTGCGGGCTGTGGGATTTCCTCGGGTGCACTGCCAGCAATGCTTGGAGACCGACTGCCGCTACCCAGAGTGGTGTTTTCAGCCCACTCATGAATGCTCCAGTACGGCTGTGAGTTCCCGAAGGGGTTTCCAGCCTGGCGTTCCTCGTGATCACTGCTTGGCGAGGCAGTTCGCGAGGAGTCTACATTTGCGATAGTGACGGGAACATTGGAAGCTTGAGAGGAGGAAGCTGGCTCCGCTGCTACGGTTGCCACGGTTGTTGGGGCTTCCTGGGCGAGGGCTTGAGGCTTTGGTGGTAGAGCGGGGGGAAGATCCGGCAGGACCTTGTCGCCACTAAGTGTGGCGTTCGAGCTGCGGCGAGAGGCAGAAGTACCTGCAACAGATCCGGGCACCTTTACGGCAATTCCCGCAGGTGTGGAGGACCCGGCAGGCGAAGCCGGTGCAGTATCGAAAAGGACAGAATCGTCTACCGGGGCAGCGAGTGGCGAGCCACGGTGTCTTACGTCTCTAGCCACGCCATCTCGTCCCTCCCAACCGGAGGCAGTACCAAACGTATCCTCGTCTCGCTTGTGTGCTTCGGTATCGGTAAACTTCTCGTCAAAGATGAAGGCTTTCTCCTCCTCTGTCCACTCTTCCCCAGCCGGAGTTCGTGGTCGAGGGGGTGCTCTGCTGGCCATGGGATGCTCCATCTGTCGTAGACGTGGGCTAAATTCCTCCGCAATCTGTGAAAGCGATAATGCAACTTTCCGGCTAGTGCGTTCGAGAAGTTCTAGGAGTCTCTCGCGTTCATGGTAAGCCACGATGCCAGCAGCTATAGCTGCCGACACGACGAGGACAACTGCACGGGCCGGCATCTCGTTCGGTGGGAATGTAGGGTTTGGAGGTGTAAATGTAAGACTGTTTACCGCAGCCTCGTTGCCCGGTAATAGACAGGCCCGGTACCCCGCGAGAAGTCTAGAAAGCTAGCAAGAGAAATCAGTGGCCACCCGTTTTTAGGAGAAGCCGAGTCGATAGCAGCAGTAAGAAACAGGATCTTTGTGAGAGAAAATGAGGAGTTGGGGGGAGAATATGGGGAGGAGAGGAAAAAGGAGAATAAAAAAGAAGAGAAGAGTAAGGGATTTGTGAAATCGCCACGAGGGACACAGGCAGGACAGAGTATGGAAAGAGAGACAGCGAGCTTGGTGGGAAATGGAGCTAAGCGGAGTATAGCGAAGCCAAGACTCTGCGGGGGGAGCCACAGACTTTCTCTGAAGAGGGGTAAAACAAGGTCCAAATGAAGAGAGAGTTTACCCCTAAGTTACGAGTGACCCGATATCATATTATCTTTACGTCATCTTTACTAGTACATAAACGCTGGAAAGGAAAATTACAGTAAATGAAAGAGAGGTCAAGCTCGTCTTCGCATTTTCTATAGAATGTACTCTCATTTCGAGGGTCCCCCCGCGGCACGACCGTAGAATACACGATTGGAGCCGGTTCGCCCAAGATTTATGATAGCCTAGGATATACCGGCACGGTGCTCGAGTCGACGAAATGGCCCAGGCGTGGCCCCCACGATATCCATCGCTTCAACATTTGTAACGTCGAAGCGTTTTGTTAAAAAAAGGACTGCTGTTGCATACCGCCAAAAATCTTGGGCCTCTTCTTAGATCCGGGGCGGTACGGGATGCAATGGCATACTCGCGGGGCTGTGTTGAAGTTGGATACTGTGGCGATCTTCGATCCACCAACGATATTAGGAATCCTGTAACCTGGTTGGCCGGCTGATCGATTTCTGTTTCTAGCGTCCAACAGCAAGTGGGACCCGAGCAGGTTCTGGCGGCGGGTAGTCCAGTCTAAATTACGCGTCGAGCCCCGCCCTCCCAAGCGAGGCCATTGTTGCCACTGTGGCGCTACGCATCCGCCAAGCTTTGCGGCAACTTTTTATGCAAGGGGAAGCGGGGAAAGAACCGAGGGGGTCCTTACCCCCCAGTCGTTCTCTTGAGCGAATGTTGTCACGGGCTATCACTCACGCGCTAGAGAAATCGTAGTCTAAGTGATGGAGGACGGTCTATCTTTAATTGTTCTTGCTTGTACTGTACCAAGTATTTGTGCTTGTAATCACGAAGGGTGAAATTCTGCTTGCATAAAAAAAATGGAAATTTAGAAAAAGGTGAATTCGTCCTTTTGGAGTGTTGGCGTGGCTAAACAGTTTTAACAATACTCGCCCAAAAAAAAAAGAGCCTGTCCCCGTCCTTTACCCATACTCGAGTACCGGAATTACACCAGGGCGCCACCTGCTGCCATGAGCGAATCGTAGTTCTGAACTGCGCTCCCAGCATGCAGGTAAAAGTCGGGTCAGACTTGCTTTTTTGGCAAGTAGCATTAGTGCTAGCGTTATCTTTTTATTCTATAGTTCTATACAAGCACACGAGCCTATCTAATACACTTCCTACGGCTACTTAACAGCGGCTTTTTTGAAGGTTCGAGGTTACCAGTACCATACTCGAGTACTTTCATCACTGGCAAATCCACAAGCGAGGGACCCACCTGATTTCAATCTGGCTTCCTACAGAAGGTCTGCCCCGGCCCCTACCTATCGTACAAGAATTCAGCTACAAGATTAATTGATTGAAATGATTATACTCATTTCTCATCGCCTCCCTGATCTATTACATCTTGACTGATAGTATAATAATCCCAGTAGTATAATAACAAGAAGCGCAACCCTATGGAGGGGCGATTAGGGCATGTACAGAATATAGGGCTCACGTACACGAGCAGAGTTTTCACTACTTAAGTGAACTTAGCTAGCAACCTCCATAGAAGAATACACACCATTACACACTCCTTTCCTCCCGTCAGCTGCGCACGATCGTCGAACCTCCATCATTAACTGATCTAGAGAGGGTGGTTTTTTAGGGACATTGTCAGACGAGCGGTAACTATCATCAGGAATTTCCGATGGTATCATACTTGCACAAAAAGAGTGTTTTGCTCCACCTCTGGGCCAAACTTTGTTTAGGGTTTACAAGACGAAAGTACATGTCAAGACATACCATAACCCCCATGCTATCATACTAGCTATATTGCTAGAAACACATACACGGGACTCTGGCGTATGAGAAGACGGGGAAATCCGTCTCGTCCCAAAATCCGGACTCACTGTCAGGTATTTTTTATTTTTTGATCATAGATTTGAAACTTTTAAAGGCCAATATGGGCTACTCCCCACAAGCCTTAAAATGAACACACTCGAGTATAATAGCTGATCCAAACCTCCGGCTAGAAATCAAAACAAAAAAAGAAGCAGCAAACCCCAATAACAATAGCAAAAAAATTTCCCCCACACATCTCTCGACCAGCCTCTTATCTCGGCGGATAGCTTGAGATAACCTTATAGGTTTACATCTGCCAAGCGTTAGTGAAATTCTAGAATTCTGGTCAGGAGAGATTTACATAGAACCCCGCCACGTTCTGAGGAGCTGCCATCGGAGCCGGAGCCTGGGGTCCGCCTTGGGCTGGGGAGATAAACCAATCAGGCCCGGCTAAGGGAGCAGCATCGCCGGGCGCCTGGATTGCAGCCCATTGGGCTGCCCCTTGTGGTTGCATAACCTGCACAGCAGGAGC
>QOVD01001877.1:0-10746 GCA_003521225.1 Tuber microsphaerosporum
TGACCATTCCTTACAGGAATTCAAACAAATAAGTTCCTAACCAAAGAAACTAAACATATAACTATCTGCCGGTATCCTAATCAATACCGGAGGTGAGATAAAGCCAAATATAAGTCAAACTAAACTAAACATAGAAAATCCTTCGCTGCCTCCTGTGTAATGCTGCCGGAACATGTACACATGTTACAACTTGCCTTTTAGGAGATGGCTTAGAAGGCAGGGAATTGCTCTTCTGGAAATTCCTGCCTATTCACCAGATCTCAATCCAATTGAAAATGTTTGGTCTCTGGTGAAAGATAAGCTTCATAAGAACTATCCTGAGCTCTATCTTAGGAGGGGTGATGTCAATGTGGTCAAGAAGGCAATAGAGGAGGCAATCACTGATTGTTGGGAACTTCTTGACCCAAAGGTTTTTGATACTTTGGCAGGGTCAATGGTGGATAGGGTGGAAGCAATTATTAAGGCTGATGGATGGTATACCAAATATTAATTTCTACTATGTATTTACTATTTTTTAATTTTCTTTTGATTTTCATGATAGTGGGGTTGGTGGGGGAGGCCGTTGTCATTGCTGAAGATTTTCACCGTTGATACCGCGGTTATTTTTGTCCCCCGACAATATATAAATCCTGCGCCCCAATATCTGCGCGTATTCATACTCCTTTCCTCCTCCCCCTCAACTTTCATCGGTCGGCCATGCGGGCATCCGGAGAAGTCACCCACCCCCTCTCCTGTTCACTGATGCTACCCCTCAGCAGCCGATAGTTTAATAAGGAGAAATTTGAAGTCCCTGACTGTACTTTTTTAGACTCTAGTGAGGGGGTAGTTAAGATGGAAAGCTGTTCTATTCAAAGAATGCCGGTAGGGGAGTAATGCTTGACGGGGTGTCAAGTATTAAGGATCAAGCACTCGAGTAATGTTCTACGAAGGGGTTAGTTTTGCTGTCTCGTACGGCGACACTCGGGATTCCTCACATGGAGGGTTAATAGGATCTAATAAAACCACAAAGATATACCTTGTCCAAACCTACACCACCAATAACAAAGAAAAGACAGACCAGGTGCGCCGTGACAAGGGCTCCGACATGGGCTCCAGAGTAAGCATGTTAGAAACGATCAAGGCACTGGCTCGTGATCAACGATAAGAGAATAGTCAGGCTTAGCACTTTTGATTCCCTCTAATATATGTCTAGGGTGGTCATCCAGCCGGGATGAAAAAAATCAAACCCTTCACCACCAAAGAAGCAAAATACTAGTGGTCACCGCCTGCCGAGGTTTCTGATCACCATCCAACTTAAGCGTATGGGTTGCCTCTTTCGGAAGAACCCCGGTGTACCTTCCTAATTGGTTGCCCCCCACCTTGAGTTTCCTAATTTCATCACGGAAAAGTGCCTTAATATCCAACCATATCTAAACTATCTTATACTCGACACACCTATCCGAGCTAAGGCATTGAGCCCCCTGTATGCCTCTTGGAGGAAGCAAGGGGAAGTGCTTTCACATATTGATTAGTATAGTGGTACCAAGAACTACTAGATAAATATTCTGATGGCGATTGTAGAGTATTTATGAAGAGATCCCCAGCTGAGAAATTTGAAGAGCAGCTACAATGCCTCCCTCTATACGCTCCATCTTTTGCCTTCTTGGGTCTGCTCAGGCTGCCCTGGGTTTTAAGTATTATGTGGCGGATCTCTCAAGCCACGCAGGAACTCCAGCAACTTGCTCGAACACCGAAATCAGCTGCCATAATACTACAGCCGTTCCCGACGTATGTTGCTTCAATCACCCGGGTGGACAGCTTCTCCTGACACAGTTTTGGGATACAAACCCTTCCACTGGTCCAGGTAGGTGCCCCTAGAGATGGTTACGGGTTTTGTGGGATAACAATTATTTTCGTAGTTGACTCTTGGACTATACACGGGCTCTGGCCTGACAATTGCGATGGAACATGGGAGGAGTACCACGATCCCTCCAGAGAGTACACTGATGTGCGCGCAAGCATTCAGGGTGCGGGGGAGACCGCCCTACTCATCTACATGGACCGGTACTGGAAGGATTATCAAGGTAACGATGAGAGCCTCTGGAAGCACGAATGGGACAAACATGGGACTTGCATCAACACTCTCAGCACTGAATGTTATTCTGGATATTCTTCTAAAGGAGAAATGGTTGATTTCTTTCATATTGCCGTTGACCTTTTCAAGACTTTGGACTCCTACAAAGTAATTAAACCCGAGTCGTCTGGTTAGAGCCAAGCTAATCTCTGGCTTCTTTAAATAGACCCTTGCTATCGCTGGGATCACGCCTTCTTCCACAAAGACATATACATCTGCCGCTATCCAAAGCGCTCTTACCGCCCCTCATGGTTTTCCGGTTACCATTTGATGTAAGAATGGCGAATTCAATGAAATTTGGTACCACTACAACGTCAAAGGAAGTCTTCAAACAGGCGAATTCATTCCAATCTCGCCTGGTTTGTTTCCAGATTTGAATTGAGCGAATTCACACTAATCTCCAATAGATGGAACTAAGTCTTCGTGTGAAACTTCAGGAGTGAAATATCTCCCCAAATCTGGGGCAGTAACACCAGCCGCCACAACAAACTGCTCACTAGCACCTGTTGAAACTTACTATAGCTAGACCTAGTATTTCGCGTCCTCACCGGAATCATTCAGCGTTTGGAAAACTCTTGTATCCGTTTGACTTTGATAGTGGAAACATGGAGCGTTGGAGACAGAACAGACTAGCACTAACTACTGACGATGACGCTCAATTTGCATCTGTATTGTTTGAGATGCGAGATAGTGGTGGATTTCCTACATTTCCTTTTCTGTCTCTGATTTTCGCTGGATGCCTCTCCATAAGAGATCCTATAGCATGTGTTTCCTTCAGGTTAAACTCTCATTCATTTATCTGCTTTCCTTCACTTGTTAGATGCGAACCCACTCTTTTGTCATTCGCCTAGTTGCTCCTGTATAGAAGTGAATATACCGGCATACCAACTTTCTCTCTATATGCTTCACAACACCAGCGGGTGGTATCCTCTCGAGTACCGACTATCTCAACATCAATACCGGAGGTTTAACCAGAGGTTGTATCTAGTATATCAATGGTACATGTGCTACGTTCTCCGCTACCGCATCGGGGGGCGGACTTTACCGTTAAATCCTCCGAGGGAACTATGGGATAGTCGGTGATACCTTATCATGTGGCTCTAGTGTTACAGCAACTGTTTTTACTATATTCATTCCCTATATTGGGTTCAAATCCTCAAGCTAACCAAGGAATAGGCACGTAGTAGATCTCTCGCAACGTAGAGCCTAGTAGAACTGGGCAGGTGACTGTTTACAGGACCAGTAAAGCTACTTCTTTCGTGATTTTTTGGTAAGCTATTTAGGGCTTAGGCTTCATTTTTTTCTTTTCTTTTCCTAAGGCTTAAATTATGGTTACAAGTGCCATGGCTGATGTTTTCGTACAAGACAGGCATGGCACTTGTACATACCAGTGTGAAACAGAAGCTATTTTTCAATAGGAATTGCAAGGCTTTGAGACAAGTCTGAAAAGCCCCATCTCGCGAGAATGGCCAGCCTTAACTCTAAAAGGAGAGATATTTTGTGATATCCCAGGAACTGCAGGGCCACTAACCAGTACCTTTCGGGCCGGTCCGAGAACAAGATCTCAGCCAGACCAAGCGCCATACGGATAAGTCGCGCAAGACGCCCAATATCCTGCGCACTCCGGCTCCTTCACTCTGGAGTAACTTGTCATTATTGAACTCTTCCAAGTTTTATGTAAATTATGTATTTATAATCCAAAACAACAGTTAGCTTTTAATTTGCTCCCTTTGCTGTCCTACTGGAGTACGGTAGTTAGCGCCTTGTTTAGATCCTGAAAACACTTCCGCGATGAATGATCCATGGCCGGTTGAGCCCTTACAAAGTCTTCGTTGCGCTTAACTCCACTTGATCTTAGCCTCGGCATGCGGTGACGGAAAAAAATGCTCCGGTCGATCTCCTTAAGCGAGCCTCTCGCTTAGATTACCATGTCCCTGAGCCTTCAACCTCCCGCATAGATTCTCCTACCGTAGCTTCACACAACAGCACTCGAAAAGCGGGACAAACACTGCACTATGAATTTACAAGACATTATCGGTTTAGTATTACTTGTATGTGATGGGAGAGGCCCTGCACGGGTATCCGGCACTTCACCGAACCCTAGATCCCCACACAGAAAGTTACCGGTAGTCTAACTTTGTGCAACATGGTCGCACAAGGTGACACAAAAACTTACACCATCGAAAAAGGGCTGTACGGGGGTACAGCGCCTAAGTTTTGTATGTTCCACAAGTGAGGTTTGCTGCCCCTACCCTCTGTGGAACATACAAAACTTAGGAGCTGTGCCTCCGTAAAGTTGCGCCTTTTCACTAACATCTCTAAAGCTTCGGTTAATCCCCCTCCAATTAGAAACAGTGGCTTCCGTCGACCAATCGCACAGACGCCTCTGTCCAACTTGGACGCGGAAGAGTGGCATTGTTGGCTGCGGCCGAAAATCGACCTTCTACTTGTACTTGTACTCAAGTACACTAGTACTCTATTATTTCCCCTCTCTCCTACTTATATCTCGATACCGTTCTCTCTCTCTCCTTTCTGTACCCCTATTCCGTGATTTTTTTCTTCCAATAGGGCATTCCGGTTTGCAAAAATGTATCAAACGCAGACTATTCCGCAGCAATTGACGCAGCAACCGAGCATTGCTAATCCGAGCGCTCCGCTACCTCCTCAGGTCCCGCCGGGCTGGGCTGCACATTGGGATCAGTCACAACAGAAGTTTTACTTTCATAATTCGATGACAGGAACGGTTACATGGGATTATCGTGAGTCTCTCTCACCCATATTCGAGAGTTAAGATAAAGGGGCGGTCAGCTAGATGTTTGCCTAGAGGTGTCTGGTTATTCAGTGAAGAAAGTTCTAATAGTCCGAATACAGCCCATCAAGATGCTCCACCAACATCTCCGCCGGGAAATGTTCACTATCCCCCACAACAGCAGCAGATGCAGGGGTTTGATCCTTCGGCTACTCCTGCCCCACAATATCAACAGCAGTATCAGCACCCGCCGAACATTCCTGTTGATTCCACTGCTATGGGACAACCGCAACCGCAACACCAGCAACAGCAGCAATATGGCGGCAAGGAATACGGCGGCAAGGGATATGGTGGCAAGGGATATGGCGGAGAGGAATATGGCGGGGAGGAATATTGTGGTGAGGGATATGTTGAATGCGCAGGCGGTGGGGGATTTGACTATGGCGGCGGTGGATTCAGGGGTATGCTGGGAGGGGGGGGCGACGGCCCCGTTATGACAGGCATATTAAATAGTGGCTCATACATATACGACCCCTATATGACGGGCATATCCTATATGACGGATATGTTAAACGCTCAACACAAAAGCCACTGCTACGTTATGGAGGGCTTAAAAAATGCTGCCTCATACTATAGCTTAGCCAGCGGTGGGGTATTTTGGGCCATGACGTGGTGCGACTGGTTGGTGCATTGGGGGCCTATCTCTTTCCATTGGTAGTGAATCAGCAGATGTTATTTCTTGCCGTGCATTCTATCTCGAGTATTTCTTAGCAATATTTCCTTTTATAGATACCAATATTACATCTAATTAGCACACCAAACCTCCAAGGTTCTATCACACCACAGCCTCTACGAGGGTTGGAGACCCCCACTCCCTACGAATCCCCTGTCGACTGCTCCCCCCGAGCTCACAGATTATCACTCGAAGTCACCACCTTTTTCCAGACATCACGCAACTCGCAATGAATATGATGCATCGAGAGGCAGGTGACAGGCAGACAGTCACCCCCTAGAATTTATAAAAACCCCTTTTCCCCCACCCCTATTTCTGTGAAAACAATCCTAGCAACATCTTTAAGGTATGCTCCTTTTCGCCAGGTTTGTCCCCCATACTTCTATCGCTAGCTTCTTCTTCTCTTTGCGCAATCCCAACCACGGCACCAGCTTCTACGGGATCCCGGGAGAAGTCAGTCCACGGTAATGATTTCTTGGCACTTTTACTCCCGCGTTGCTATTCGGGAAGGTGTGTATGAAGTCTGTCTACTAGGATGACACGGGGTAGCAGGGTATCATACGAGTAACTCTTCTTGCCCACCAGCCACTAGCACATCTTGTGTTTGTTCAAGGCTAACTTAGTAATATGATAGAATCCTAGAAAAATGTAGTTGTTTCTCTTTGCAAAGGCTGTTGCAGAGGTTGGGTCGATTAGTCGGTAATCTAACAACTCTTGCCAAGGAAACATAGCCTGGTATTTTTAACGGTAGCTTGCAATTATGGTTGGTATTTATCATTCCAAAGCCCCGTTCATGGAAGCAATCTCTCAACGTAGGTTTTTAGTTTGTCAATTTCGGCTATGATATGAAATCATATCATAATATTATCATACTTCCCAGGATAGATCATCTTATTATGATATCAAGATTAGTCTGTGGGTTTTTTCGTGCCCTAATCTTAGGCTCTATGAGGAATCCCCGCATCCACCCTTAAGCCCGCGTTTTGGGCCCCTCCAGAGAATACAGTATTAGGTCAAGAGTATCACCCACCCCGTGCCGTACCGTTATAAGTACGCCTACAGTTTTCCAACAGTATTTGAGGAATGCAATATTGGCGGGCTCCCTTGGCCCTTATGGGCATGGCCATCCTGACACTTAGGGTTAAGGGCTGGAGTTGTGGCTTGTCAGGGGGGTGATTGGTTAGATATCATGGCATCAAGCATAAAATAGCTTGTTTTTTTGAGGTTAAGAGCTAGAGCTTCGAGGCCAAGCAGTGGAACGTTCCAGTTCACCCGAGCGCGTCGGCACAGCCATTATCGGTGGGTGCCGTTGCTCGTAGTAAAACGATAAAAGGAGTGAGTTGAGATACAAATTGATTGGTGATATTAATATTCGAGAGCATATGCAGGGCGGGTGATCCCTTATGAAGACGTTGTTACCCTGGCCCAGTGACTGACTCCTGGTATCCGGGCCCACGGGTAAGTATTGTACTCGTGCTTCTCAGCCGAGATTTGCCTTCCCCATTTGTCGTAGTCAGGTTTGCAAGGACTTTCAGCCAAAAAGGTATAGTGTGTGCATCGTGCATGACTAATGTGCATGATAATAGTATCCGGAAGATCAAGATTGCACAGACATGCAAGAAAGTTTAACCTCACCAAACTCGGTTCACGATCCCTTATGAAATCCGCTATAAGAGATACCATAGTTCGACCTGCACTAGTTATGCACTGCCCGACCCATTACCGGTACTTTTTTACCAGAAAACCCCTAGCAAACCTTACAAGTGCTGGGGGGGGATGTTTTCGCACAGTTAATTTAGGTTAATCCGCGAAATAATCCCTGTCTTGTACGAAAAAAAAAAAAGATTTATTTCCTTAACAAGTACCCTCAGTTCGGGTTTTCTATGGGCTCATCAGCCTCGTCTACACCAAGCCTCGTCCTACGGCTCTCCGGTAAAACTACCAAATGAAACCGTAAAAATAAAAAAGCCTACTCGAGTACAGCCTCTAAACCAGGCTTTGCTGTAAAAATCCCCCCTGTGCCTTGTACTACGACAAATGGGGAAGGTAAATCTTGGCTGAGAAGCACGAGTAGTTCCTCCTCCTCCTCCTCCTCCTCCTCCTCCTCCTCCTCCTCACCAAAAGGAAATTATTCTCCTGCAGATGACTAACTAAACCCAGATTGCTGAAGCGACGCCTTTTCTTTTCTTTTCTTTTCGAGACTAAAGTATCAAAGGACATTCTTCCACTACGGTAGGTAGACTAGGTCCTAAGTTAGTGCGGCGGTGCAACTAGTTATGATAATATCAAGAAAAATCTATCTACCGACCGCTTTGTACCCCCACCGCCACAACCACCGCCCTATACCCCATGGAGCTCCGGGAAAATGGTTCTGTGCCGGCTAACACAAGTCTGACTGATAGAATGAGAAAAAAGCGAGTGACAATCAATGTAACAAGGGATTCCGCCCGGGAAAGAGGTTTCTGTGAGTGACGAGTTGTTCTGGTTCAACCCTTACCCTGTGTTCAAGGCACTTTACGATAGAGCTCTTGAGCTCTCTAAGGATTGTCGGTCCTGCCCGCAAAGCGATTGACTGCAGCATACCGAGGTACAGCGCCTAAGTTTTCTATGTTCCACAAGGGAGGTTTGCTGCCCTTACCCCCTGTGGAACACACAAAACTTATGATAGGAGCTGAACAAGTACCTTCGTAGTAAGTTCCTTGCATTCTCCTAGCAACTGACCGGGCCAAAAACAGTGGCTTCCGTCGACCAATCGCACAGACGCCTCTGTCCAACTTGAGCACGGAAGAGAGACATTGTCGGCTGCGGCTGAAAGTCGACCTTCTACCGGCACTCTATAGTTTCCCCTCTCTTCCACTTATATATCTATGCCGTTTTCTCTCTCCTTTCTATCGCCCCTATTCCGTGATTTTTTTTACCGATAGGGCATTCCGGTTTGCGAAAATGTATCAAACGCAGACTATTCCGCAGCAATTGATGCAGCAACCGAGCCTTGCTAATCCGAGCACTCCGCTACCTCCTCAGGTCCCGCCGGGCTGGGCTGCGCATTGGGATCAGTCACAACAGAAGTTTTACTTTCATAATTCGATGACAGGGACGGTTACTTGGGATTATCGTGAGTCTCTCTCACCCATATTTCAGAGTTAGGGCAAAGGGGTGGTCATCCGGTTGTTTGCCTGGTGGTGTCTAGCTATGCAATGAAGAAAGTTCTAATAGTCCGAGTATAGCCCATCAAAATGCTCTACCAACATCTCCGCCGGGAAATGTTCACTATCCCCCACAACAGCAGCAGATGCAGGGGTTTGATCCTTCGGCTACTCCTGCCCCACAATATCAACAGCAGTATCAGCACCCGCCGAACATTCCTGTTGATCCCATTGCTGTGGGGCAGCCGCAACCGCAACACCGGCAACAGCAACCTCAACTGCAAATGCACCACCAGCAGGAGCCACAACTGCAAACACATCAACTGCAAAACCAAACGCAGCAACAAATACAACCTGATCACCTACCTCCTCAGACTCAGGCTCCCCAATACCACCTCGAACACCGAGCATCGCAAACACCCGCCCCCACCCACTGCATCCCTCCTGTTACCTCTGTGCCGATTCGTAAACCCGCGAAGTCTAGTTCCTCATCCTCAACTCTACTCCCCCAAGGCGTCGCAGAAGTCGCCGGCAGCGATGTACCAACTCCCTCGATGCCAAAGCCAACTTCCCCCGCAAAGACTAAATCCCCCACCCCTGAAGTCTCTAAAAAGGAAGGGGGGATAGAAGAGAAAGTCCACCTATCAGCTACATTCAACGGGTTTTCAGAGGAAGATAGGATGTTCACGGATATCACTGTAACAACTGGTCTAACAGCTCCATCCCCTTCGGCGGCAGCTGCACAAACAACAAGCATCATTCGCGCGCCAAATTCCCCACCACCGAAGCTCCGGTCGCAATCCACAGCGCCAACTCTACAACAGCCCAAGCCACAAGTGCCACCCGGCCCAGTCAATGTTCCTATCCTCCATCAGAGGAACCTTTCGGTATCATCAGGTTCTCAAACTCCAGTTCCGGGAACGATAAATAGTCCCCAGTCCGCCTTCAACGCGAACTTCCCCTCTCTCCCTCACCACAATACAATAGGAGCTCACCCTCAGCAGATCCCTCCTAGCCAAACTGGGTACCCGGCTCCGCAAATTCAACCGTTATACCCTCAGGCTGCTCACTCGCATCCCCCATTCCAGCAACAGCATCGCGCTCAAACCATTCCCCTGCCAATGACTACACTTCCACCTCAACAAGCCCAAAGGCCAGTATCAATGTACCAAGGTACTTTCCAACAACCCCGAAAGATGGTCGCTACCAAGACTACCGGAGCCACTGTCTCTAGTGGAGCGGCGATGGCGGCTCAGGGGCTAAAAGTCATGTCCAAGGCCTCAACAACTGTTATCAAAAAAGCATTCGGAGACTCCGGGTCATTCTGGGTGCCAAAGAAGAAACTCATAGGGCCGGGAGGGGCACCCCGCGGCGGCGGGATGATTAATGGTAGAGGGAGAGGGGCTATCCAACCGGCGCGGGGCGGCATGGCGGCCGGAAGAGGCGCCCCCGCAGGCCGAGGTATGACGCAAGGCCCCACGAGGGGCTCCAGAGGCAGAGGCAGGGGAAGGGGGGCCATGGCAGCTGGCAGGGGTGGCATGACTACCGCCCACCCGCAATCCATGGGACCTCAAGCAGTATACAGTACTCCAGCCCCTATGATGAATGGTCCCATACATGGCCCCATACTGGGTCCCATTCCTAGCCCCATGCAAGGTCCGATGCCAGGTCCCGTACAGGGTCCTATGCAGGGTCCCGTGCCAGGATCCATTCAGAATCAAATGGGTGGAGTCCACGTGGGCATGGGCGGTGGGGTTGGCGTCGGGATGGGCAGTGGGCCGCCGGTTGGTATGAATGGGATAAACGGAGGCATGCCAATGAATATGAATGGCCCGCAACCGGTAATGCAGCCTGGCATGCCCGGCGGGATGCCTGGTGGGATTTACCAACAGCAGGCCACAACTATGACCACCGTCACTGGGCGTGGCGGTGGGATGGTTGGGGGCCCACCTGGGGCTGGGAGAGGGGGGCTGCCACCACCAGTCAGAGGTGGAATGATGGGAAG
>QOVD01001879.1:0-13560 GCA_003521225.1 Tuber microsphaerosporum
AAAGAATTTGGCAAAACCTTAACTGAATATGGTTTGCCAGAACCAGTCCTCAATTGGACAATTCAAAATAGTAATATTCAGAGTGCAGTACTGGGGGAAGAGTTGAACTATAACTGTGAACGGGAACAAGAACCTTATGACAGGATGAAAGCACAGCTGAACTCAGAGCAATCTAATTGCTTTCAAGTTATTGTAGCTACTATACATCAACATAAGCAGAATCCCCATAGCAATCATCATTCAGGATTCTTCCTATAAGGTCCTGCAGGTACTGGTAAAACATTTCCGTTCAACTGCTTATGCAGCTACCTGAGGGCCAAAGGAAAGATTGTACTCTCTGTAGCTTCATCTGGTATTGCAGTATCTTTGTTACCAGGTGGACACACAGCACATTCAAGATTTAAAATTCCTCTAACTAATACTGGGAATCTGAGATTCAATATTTCCAGGAATTCTGCACTGGCTAAATTGATCAGAAAAACTCATCTCAGAATATGGGATGAGATGCCTATGCAACATAAATCCTGGTTTGAGGCAGTAAACTGGACCTTGAATGATATTTGTGGTGGAAGTGACAGTATACTATTTGGTGGTATTCTAACTATTTTAGGTGGTGACTTTGCACAAATCTTACCAGTTGTAAGACAGGGCTCAAGACAGACAACAGATTAAGCCAGCATTCAACATAGTTCTATCTGGAATAGCTTGCACATCATGAGGCTAAATACAAGTATGAGGATAGCAGCGAAGACTGCTAATCAGTTCTTCATTGACTTTCTTAAAAGCCTTGGTACAGATCCAACCCACTATGGGAAGATTCAATTTCCCCCTTTTATTCGCATGGTTCCACCTTGGACAAGCTTTGTAATCACTTATATCCACCAGCACTATTGCAAGAGGATGTTACATCTCACAGTGCTCTTGTTGGTAAGGCAATCCTAGCCTTGAAGAATGCCACTGTGAATGATTTCAATGACAAACTTCTAGATAGGATGCTGGGTACAGAATACCGCTGTAAGGCTGTCAACACTGTAGAATCCAATGCATATGTTGGAGCCTCTGAACACTACGCCGTGGAATATTTGCAGAGTATTAACATAGCTTCCCTTCCCCCTTCTTGTCTCAGACTCTGTATTGGAGTTCCACTAATTCTACTTAGGAATCTTAGCCCAAAGCATGAAATGTGCAATGGGACGTGATTAAGACTGTTAGGCATTAGCCGAAACTGTCTTCAGGTTGCAATTCTGGAAAGTATGTGGGATTGTGAGATTTGTCTCTTCAAGTTACTCAGAATTAAGCTTCCAACCACTGATGAAGATCTGGCCTTCATTCTTAAACTTAAGCAGTTTCCTGTCCATGTTTGCTTTGCCATGACAGTAAAAACGTCACGAGAGCAGCCCTTGGAGAAGGTTGGTGTGGATCTCCACACTGACACATTAACATATGGACAGCTCTATGTTGCACTTTATCGAGTGACTTCATTTTATAGACTAACTCTATTGCAATCGAGTGACACTTCTACCGTGACAAAAACCATTGTATAACCTGAAGTGCTTCTCTAAAGTAGCTGATAATGGGATACTAGCCATTGAGACATCAGGCCTGGTTCAGAGTTGTATCTTGCCCATATGACATATACTAAACCATGGAACTGGATCCAGTACAGCTTGCTATTCATGGTACATGTATAATTCACCACATATATTTTAATCTTATATATTTATCCATTATTTCAATTGTATATATTTATCTTCTTTATTCTTTACTATCATTCTCTTACAAATACTACGAATAAGAGCCCCCAGAGCGAGAGGGCTGCTAGTCTATATGTACTGTACATGCTTATCAGAATGAGCGATCTGACCATCTGATAGCCATCAGATCTCATCAGGTTGCGGTGACCAGCCCTCATGGCAACTCTCATAAACAGCAGTCACATGTGGTGCGTCTCAATCACCCACAAACCGCATAGTACCTCATGGCTTGGCCCCTCCCAATCCTTCATATAATCCTTCCTCTCTCCCTCCTCTCTCCTTCTTCATTACTACCACCTCTCTCTTCTCTCTTTCGCCTCATCGTATTACATCTTTTATTATTCTGCACACCACTCTTCCCCTACCACATACAATTTCCCTCTTCAACTACTTCCTTTGCACTCCCCCATACCTCTTCTCTTTCCATACCACTCCTCTATCTTTACACCTCCATATTCTTTTCTTCACACAATTTTTTCTCTCTCTGCTACCCCCAATCCATTATTCTATTCCGACAGAATATTTGCTAATAGGGGATTGGTTTATTCACAACAGGCTTGCCACCTATTGGTACTGCTACACCTAGATTGCCGGTGCTTCTCCATTCCCTGTTTCATATCACATTCAAGGTATACTATGTTCCCTCTTATTCCATCTTTCATTTACAATGGATAAATTAAAATTGTTAACTGTTACAAGGGTGTATGCCGAACCAAAGGTGTAGCAAGTGCCGGCGAGATAAGGGCCAGGAAGAGTTCGATCTCGATGGGAGAGGCAATCATCGGAGGACTTGTAGGGCATGCCTGGTAAGAAATCAGCCTCTATGCAAAATAAGGTGAAATATATTATAATAAGAGGCTGACTAGGGAATAATCCATCAGGCGAGAGAGCGCGATGCCAGATATCATGTTCAGTCTGCCCACAGGGTAGCAGCTGAGATTGCTGCACCAGAGGCAGTTCAGGCTGTGGGCCAGAATCAACATTCTGCCCCCACAGCCTTTATTGAGTGCCATTCAGAATAGACGGCGCATATGCTGGGTCACATGGACCTGGTCTGCAGTGCTTGCCAGGCATTGCACTGGTAGGCTGGGGGGCAACCTGTGCAAAATGCGCGCAGTGCTAAGGCAAAGACCCTTGAGCTATTTTGTAAGCACGGGTATGTGATGGTAGAGAGGATGAGGGCTTTGCCAGAAGCTCTGAACATCTGGATGACTGGGCAAGATGGTCAGTCAAGGTTGTTCCGACAGGGGATCCGTCACTGGAATTCCCTGTTTGCCTTTACCTCTATCCGGTATAATGCTGATGACAGTACAGGCATTATTGGAGAAGGCATTCAGCTGTTCCAAATTCATGGTGCTGTATATCACCAGTAGGGTCCCCTGGTTCTGCCAGGGGGCCGGGATGCTCTGTACTCGCAGATGTAACCCGTACAGGTACCTGAGTTACTATATTTTATGTTTCGTTTTGAGTATCGTTTAATACTCAGTTTGTTTTATGTTTGGTTTTGAGTATCGTTTGATACTCAGTATGTATTATGTTTGGTTTTGAGTATCGTTTGATACTCAGTATGTTTTATGTTTGGTTTTGAGCATTGTTTGATACTAAGTATGTTTTATTTTTGGTTTTGAGTATCGTTTGAGACTTAGTATGTGTTAGGTTTGATACCAAAGGAGTTTCAAGGCTGCCACTTTTGGAGTTTATTGTTATTGTTTTAAGCAAGGCACGGGATTGCCTGACAAGTGTATTAAAGACCTACTATTCTCCGGACTTAGAGAAGGCAGACTTCAACAAATGGAGTTTTCAATATACTTGGTTGAATAGTTGCTTCTTCGGTTCACTTTGAGAATCTTTAGTATTCACTTGGGTTTACCAAAGGCCTACTATTAGGAACTACTTGAGTAGTTGCGATATAGTAAGAAGTTTGTTACAACAACTTTGTCTAAGGCTCCTGTACTTAGTCTCGTTAAATACCGCACTTTGGTATCGAGACTATATCGTTATCGTATCAATATACGGCACCACCCTATCGGGCTCCTACATTTTTTTAACCACAACAAATTATAAAGATTTCGCAGTCTAAGGATCCAAGTAGGTTCAAGGCCTCTAAGCGAGCAGGCAAGAGACACGCTAGAGAGAGCCAAAGATGATTTATCAAAACCTCAAAAGAAAATTTACGATTGACGAAGCGGCCAGACAGCTATCCAGGCATGAAGGACAGCAAGTCCTAGCGGAATTATCAAAGGAACTTGAAAAAGCAAGAACACCAACCCCAGGCGGATTTCCAGAATCACCCAAAAAGACTACTCCATCCAAAGCTGCACCTGGTAACAACCCTGACGATTCGGACAGCAGCTGCAATTCAGACAAGATGTCAGAAGGCGCAGGCCCTAGTAATAGGCCAGCATGTCCCACGCCTAGCCCAGCAACAACAGCCAAGCTAAGAATCAATGTACCAAAACTGAGGAAGTTCATAGGCAAAGGAGACGACCTCAAGCCAGAAGCATTCGATAGAGGGTACAACTTAGTCCAACTTTACCTACGCCCAAATAGGGTACGACAGACTGTTGAAGGATTAGGGAACTACTGGATACTATACATGGAAGAGCGAGCACAAGAAGCGACATTTCACGCTGCAAAACTCTTCTGAGAAGATATCACTAGGGACCACTTGATCACCTATCTAAGGGAACAGTTTCAGTCATCAAAACAGAAAGAGAACACATATCGAGAGTTCCATGATATCCGCCATTTCAAAAATGGCAAAGTACACAACATCGCAACTGTTGCCAGAGATCTACTGATGTACAGGTCAAGTTTACCTCCTAACACCATTAGCGACTATGCTTTTATCCAACAACTATTTGCATATATGCACTCCAAACTACGACAAGATACGGAATCTCGATATGAAGGTGATGAATCAATTCATGATATTATCGCCACTGCAGAAAGACTGGATGCTATCAACTGAAGCACTGGAGCTTATGGAAAAGACAAGCATGAGAAGAAAGACCACAACTATAGAGACCAGAAACAGGATCGGAAACCTAAAAAACTGTTCAAGAAACAAACTAATCCCTCTAAGATCAAGGACCGAAAGGATAAAGGAGCCTGTTTCACCGGTGGCGGAAAAGGGCATATAGCAAAGGATTGTACAAGCAAGAACGACAAAGGGAAGACAAAGGTCAAGAAGGAAGCATCCTCCAAGTTTGCAGAACAAGAGGACCGATATGACAAAATCTCTATCAACTCTATTGAGATCGAAAGCTATGCATCAGCTAAAGCAACTCGGTCTGAAATAATCAAAGCACAACATGCGCTGGAAGGAACCATACTCATCAATGGGAAGGAAGCTAGAGTCCTGTTTGATACAGGAACGATTGGAGCCAACCTAATAAGTGCAAACTTCGTCACTGTTCATGGTATTCCCAGTACAGAAATGGAGAAACTCTAGGAATGCCTTTGCTCAAGCAGCACGAAGCTACAATCGAATTTGGTCAATTAGCAATAGGGTTTCCCAAAAAAAGGGTCAGGATCAACTACACTCCCTCCAGTGGAAATATAAGAGCAGCCATAGTCTGTACCGAAACCATGATGGAACAACATCCAGACGTATTCCCGGAAGTTATACCAGAAGGATTACCACCACTCAGGAAGATAAACCATGAGATCAGACTCAAACCTGGAGCGGAACAAAGAAGCATACCAACATACATTATTCCAGAACGATGGGTGTTAGACCTTGGGAAATGGATAGAGGAGAAAATAGATATTGGAAATATCGAACGAATAGCAGTGCATGGAGTGGCCTCCATGTTTGCTCAAGAAAAGCAAGACAAAATACGCATGAGGCCACTGGTTGACCTCACTGCAAGAAATGATATAACCATAAAGTACGATGAAGGGATCACAAACCCGAGGATGATCCTCAACTTCCTAGCAAGAGCGAGATACAGGATTAAGATAGACCTCAGCGATGCCTATTTCCAGACAAGAGTGGAGCCAAAGGATATTGATAAGAAGAGTTTCAAATCACTCTTTGGATCTTTCGTCAGAAAAGTTATACTGCAAGGAGATATGAATGCATCAGGAACATTCATGGGCATAATGTCTGACCTATTTGCCCACTATTTGAGAAACTTTGTATGGGTATATATCGACGATATACTCTTATTCTCTGATAGAGAGGAAGACCATCTGATACAAATAACCAAAGTCTGCGGTAAGTTCAAAGATGCTAAATTCTATACAAGCAGGAAGAAATTGGAATTTTTCTGCACTACCATGGATGTGCAGGGACACACAATTGATGAAGACGGTCTAAAGCCATCACCTGAGAAGATAATGAAAATTGAAGAATGGACTACGCCTATGAATAAAAAGCAATTACCGGAATTTCTCGGTACTGTTAACTATATCAGCCAATTCCTGCCACACATAGCAACAATAACAGCACCCCTCATGGCGCTTCCTGGAACAGAAGAATTTGTGTGGTCTGCAACACATGACCAAGCTATGGAAAATGTTAAGCGAATGGTTGCACAAAACGAGGTTATGAAGCCATTACACTAGGAATCAGCATTACCAATGTGGCTGATAACCGATGCATCAGACACAGGAGTTGGGGCATGGGTTGGACAAGGAGAAACAGCTGATACCGCCAGACCGGCAGCATTACATAGTAGGAAATTCTCGAATGCCCAGATGAATTATGGCACCAAAGAACAGCAAGCATTAGCAATTGTGGACGCTCTTACAGCACTCCACCATCTCCTGGCAGGAAACAGGTTTACGATTGTCACAGATCATCAACACCTAATGCACCTGAAGACAAGCAAAACACCAACCAAGAAACAGGTTGGTTGGACAGGATTCAGAGGCCAATATGATACTGAAATAGTATACCGGGCAGCAAAGTGGAACTATTTAGCTGACGCTTTATCACGCCTCTATATGAATGATAACGAATATCCTCACTGTGCTAAAGATCCTACTCAAGAAAAAGCAGAATCCAACCCTCTACTACCCTGTGATACACAACCGATTGCCCGTTTCACAGAATACATATCGAGCAATATGTCGCGATATGAGAGCCTACCGGTTTAGTACATTCATGACCAGGATAGCTGTGGCAGTGAATGCGAGTTCAAAGACTATCGAGCGTACCATCCTATTAATGATTAGGATGATTATACCAGTATCGGTAGCAACAGAAGCCAGGAAGAAATAGATCATTCAGCCATACATTGGTCTTTCTGCAACATACCAGCATGTTCTGATCACGTAAAACTGAAACCACCTACCAAGACCTAGAGCGGTTTCCCAGGCAGCAGCCCGCCAGCTACTGCTCTCCCCACCAATAAAGATATGAACATTGATACTGAACCTGATGAAATTATCTCAACTCGACCCAGGCTGGACCTGTCGAAGATTCAGAAATGATTACACGAAGCTCTTGATTGCACAACCAGTAGTATTCCATGCGAAAGCCCTGACTGCCCAGAGCTTCAGGTCCGAAGATCTCCTACTACCAAGCCCCTCTATGGAGGGACATTAGCAAACTATAACATTGTTCCTGTTGGTGAGCCAACTAGGCTACCCCACCACGAGGGAAGCCTCTATGAGGTATACAACGACATACCCGAGTAGGAAGAGGATGAAATCTCCAGGTGGCAGTGGATGGTTGACGAGAGAGATATCACACAAACTGTGAACGATATGGAATCCATCTGGTGGGAACAGATGATCAAAGGATACAGGAAGGACCCAGTCTACCAATTGGCCCAGGACTCCAACAACAGATCATGAGGAGGAAAGATGCAACACTACCGCATCCGTAATGGACTACTCTATGCCACTACTTGTGGAGGAGACAAGTACCTCTACATACCAAGAGGACAAGGGGTCAATGGAGAAACACTTAGCGAACTAAAGATTAGTGAGATAGACAACAAGGGACACCACAGTACGGACCGCAATCTACGATATGCTACCGAGTATATCTACTGGCCAGAAATGAGGAAGGACTTTACGGGTTTTTTCAGGCAATATGAACTTTGCCAGGCAAATAAGGAACGCAATACCCTACCGCATGGCGAAGCACTTAACCTCCCTTTCCCTTCCAAGATATTCTCAAGTTATGCTATTGATTTCATGGGACCTTTTAATAGGCAAAAGGAAAAGGACTTGGTATTGGTAGTAGTGCATAGAGCAGTGGGATATAGCTGGCTAATCCCGACCTCAGTTACTGCTACTGCAGTAACAACCATGGAACTACTCTGGCACTATATTTTTACCCCACATGCAGTACCTACCTCGACTGTCAGCGATGCTGACCCACGATTTACTTCCAAGTTCTGCAAGCAGACCCTAAAGACCATGGGGGTTGAACACATCATGGCTGCGCCCGGCCACCACCAAGCCGATGGGCAAGCTGAATGGAAAATCAGGGAACTGAAGACTGTCCTGAGAAACGTTATCAACAACCGCCAAACCAACTGGCTCTCCTCCCTTCCTCAAGTGAAAGCATATTCTAAAGCTGGACATTCAGACACTATTAACATGTCACCATATAAAGCGGTATATGGACGAGACTACCCTCTACTTAATACGTACTGAACCTACCCCTCTGCAGTCCCTGCCTCTGACAAGTACTACAACAGACATCAGGAGATCAGAAATGCTGCCTACCAAGCATTGAGGTTGGCAAGAGCGAGGTCTGCTAGGGTGGCGGCTAACAGAAGAAAAGAGCATAAACAAGTGGAGGCAGGAGGAATTGTCATGGTATTTGGAGACCAATTTGCAACCGAATCTGGAAGATCCAGGAAACTACAACTATGATAGCGAGGACCCTTTACGGTACTGGAATTCGATAAACATACACAGAACTATACAGTCAGTATGGATTCAAGGATGTACCACCGGTAGAAAGGAGTATTCAACTGTTCAGTTATCAAAGCCTACCACCCCAATGACAACCACCAATTCCCGGGCAGGACCCATGCTAAACCAGCATCTATCCTCATCAACGAAGAACAGGAATGGGAAGTGGAAATGATATTAGATGATAGACAGAGGGATGGAGAAGACCAATTCTTGGTAAAATGGATTGGATACCCGGCAAGCGAGAATTCTTGGGAACCTATCAAAAGACTTGAACACTAGATGGAGATGGTACAGGCATGGTGGACTGACAACATGCCAGGAGATGAATGTCCTATTATATTTTCTGGGTATATTACAGTTTGTTTTTCTCCGATTAGGGATGGTTTTGAATCTCATGTTATTGAGTCTTCTGTGGACAAAGGGTTTTGGGAACCCCATTTGAATACTGATTATGATAGAGAGGAATAATGTTTTAGAGATTATTAGGTTTTGAAATAAGGGTTTTATTTTGTTTTTGGGGTGTAACCGGTACAGGTACCTGAGTTACTTTGGTTTATGTTTGGTTTTGAGTATCGTTTAATACTGAGTATGCTTTATGTTTGGTTTTGAGTATCGTTTGATACTTAGTATGTTTTATATTTGGTTTTGAGTATCGTTTAATACTTAGTATGTGTTAGGTTTGATACCCAAGGAGTTTCAAGGCTGCCACTTTTGGAGCCTTATTGTTATTGTTTTAAGCAAGGCATGAGATTGCCTGAGAAGTGTATTTAAGACCTACTATTCTCCGGATTTAGACAAGGCAGACTTCAACAGATGGAGTTTTCAATACACTTGGTTGAACAGTTACTTCTTCAGTTCGCTTCAAGAATCTTTAGTATTCACTTGGGTTTACAAACGGCTTACTATTAGGAACTACTTGAGTAGTTGCGATATAGTAAGAAGTTTGTTACAACAACTTCGTCTAAGGCTCCAGTACTTAGTCTCATTAAATACTGCACTTTGGTATAGAGACTATATCATTATCCTATCGATATACGGCACCATCCCGTGGAGCCATTACAGCAGATGTATTTCTATGATCCAGCTCAGGCTGCTCTTCTTAGATCGGCAATAGTGTTAGAGCTGGATCCAGCATTGATTGCATCTCTTACTGGGATGCTTCTAGGTGTATTCCCATTTATCCAGCTGTATCTTACAGCCTGGGAGAGGTTCGCACAGCTGTCAGAGCTGGAGCATAACCTGCGCATCATTCTTGATCTCAAATTGAGTCTGCTCGTGGAGACTGGGGCAGATATCAGGCGTGAAAACCTCCCGACGGCAAATGAAGTTGAAATGATCCTTCCTGGGGAATATTGAAGGGGAGGATTACGTGATATATTGCTGGCTGAAAGATTGAATGGTAAGGTCCCAAGAAATGGATTCTCAATCATCAATTCCAATCATGCCTCGTAGTTGCCACTGCACTATGTGCTGCTTTTCCCTTATGGGGAACCTGGCTGGCAAAGGGCCAGAACCATCAGAAATGAGGGTGGGCATTGGCAGATTGAGAAAATGCCTCAAAGGGCATTCTTCAGGTTCTGTCTCCGTACAAGGACCAATGAGCCAGCTACCATCATGTCGTCCAAAAGGCTCTTCCAGAGATTTCTGGTCGATGCCTGCGAAGTTTGTCATAAGAACAAACTGAGCTGGTTCAAATCAAATCCGGCCCGTATTAGGACCGATTTGTACAATGGCCTGGTTGATGTGCTGGGCCAAGGTGATGTAAACCTTGGTGAGGTGGGGAGAAGAATTGTCTTGCCATCAAGCTTTGTTGGTGGAGACAGGTTCATACAACAGTTATACCAGGAGAGTATAGCCCTGGTACACCACTTTGGAAAGCCATCTCTGTTTATCACATTACGGCTAATCCAAAATGGGTGGAGATTCAAGAGGAGCTATTCCCAGGGCAGATATCAGCTGATCACCCAGATCTGGTGGCTAGAGTTTTCCATCTCAAGTTGCGGGATCTATTGAATCAGATCAAGCAGAAAAAAGTTTTTGGTCCATGGCTGGGCTGGGTCTATACTAGAGAGTACCAGAAGCGTGGACTTCCACATCTGCATCTGCTACTGTTTTTGTAAACTGATGTCCAGTTCCTCACACCTGCCTATATTGAGAAGTTCATATCTGCTGAACTGCAAACTGAAGACGATATCATAGGTCAACAGTTGAGTAGTAATATTGGAAACACAATGGTGCACACACAATGTACTGGGGGAAATGGTAATTCCCAGTGCATGAAAGGCCTAAACCCAGCAGTGGTAACCACATGTAATAATAGGTATCCACATGATTTCCAAGAGGAAACTATCATTCCAGAAAATGGGTACCCCTTATACCGGAGATGGAATACAGGTAGGTCTTTTGCCATTCCTGTTGGTGGAACAGCAGGTACAGTTACCGCGGTAATTGACAATCATAGGGTTGTGCCATACATCCCTTACGTGTCTCTCCACTACAATGTCCACATAAATGTAGAGGTTTGCGGTTCAGTGCAAGCTGTGAAGTATATTCACAAATACATTTACAAAGATAGGGACAGAGCAACATTGAGTGTTGGGTCTAAGCATGATGAGATCTTGAGCTATCTGCATGGACACTACATAGGTCCAACTGAAGCGGTTTGGCGCTTGTTTGAATTTGGCATGCATGAGGAACAGCTACCTGTAACTTATCTGACACTTTATCTGCCAGGGCAACAGCCAATTTACTTCTCAGGACACAAGATTCTTGAACGTGTTCGTGAACAAATTAAGGAGTCCATGACAACACTCCTTGCATTCTTTGCTTATAATAAGCAGTATGAAGATGGCAGAAAGTACTTGTACCATGAATTCCCCATACATTATGTGTATAAAGGAAAAGTGGAGGGATGGCAGAAAAGAAAGCGAGGTATTGCAATAGGCCGCATGTATTCTGCCAGTCAATATATGGGTGAGTGTCACAAACCTGACTAAGCAAGGAATATGGTTTCACATGACTCATGGTTATAAGTCATAGGTTTGTGATTTATTTCACATGACTCGCACTTGCGAAGTCATTGTTATAAGGTTATTGGTTGATGTTTTTCACATACCTCAAGATTGTGGTCATATGATTTATCAGTTTCGCACATGACTCACATTACGAGTCATGGGCTTAACGCATGTGACGCAAGTTGCGCACATAACTTTTGATTTGAATTATGATTGGTTGAGGTATGTTACGCAGCTGACTTGTTAGAAGTCGGCTGATGGATTTCGCAGATGACTCGATACGAGTCATGAGATTGTATGACTCCTGGGAATAAGTCACCAGGGTTAGGTTTTTAGGAGGAACACCTATAAACAGGGGCCGTAATAGTAGAGTAGTTCGCGGTCGCATGCCCCCTCCTTCCGCACCCACGGCTCAGGTCCCAGGGACCCCCACTGGCCCTCCGGCTACTGGGCCCGCCCTGCTATTGACCTCGCCACCCCCAGGGTGACCAGACCCCAACCACCCATGCCCAGCTCAAGGGGCAGCTCCAGCCAAGGCTGAGCCCACCCCGAGGACGAGCCGAGTCCCTCAGTCTCAGCACGTGACTGGTCAGCTTCGCGCTGGTAAAATTTCGCGCACCCCTCACATTGGACAGGCGGGCTTTGCCCCCATTGGTCCCGTTCGAACAACCACTTCGCTAACCCTCTTTCAACACAACTCCCTCGGGAGCTGGGATGTGTTTCTTTCCTTGTTTAATTCTTTTGCGTCTGCTAGATCTCCCCCTCTTATTGTTACTCTTCAGGACCCTCCAGTTTGGAGAGGCCGCCTTCCTTCTTTTACTGGATTTAAGTCCTTTTGTCCCTCCAAAGGGAAACCCAAAGTTGCTTTTTTTGTGGCTATGAGTTTTCTTTCACACACCATTGTTCTCCCCAAGTTCTCTGATAGGTCTGACTTCATTACTCTTTCCATATTCGGCGAAAGACTCTTCGATGCCCCGATTAACAGGATTGACATCATTAACATATACAACTTGTGGGCTAACTCATTCCTAACCAGAATAGTGCCGCCAGTGGTGGCCCTTCCGCATCCCTCATACCCAACCCTGGTGGTAGGGGACTTTAATATTCATAACCCAGGGTCTGACCCACTTAGAACCTTTAGCTCGGATGAATTGTCTACTTCCCTGCCCTACTTTGAGAGGGCCTCCGACTTGGGATATTCCCTCCTCAATACACCCGGTGTTTACACTCGCTACCCATTGGATTCAGTAGGCCGGCCCTAGGTACTTGACCTGGCTTTTGCCTCGGCCAGCCTCGCTCCTTTTATTATTTCCTGGCTTACTCCGCTCCCCTCCACTGGTTCCGACCACGTCCCGGTTTCGATCACCTTTGCCCACCCAATTACCATCCCACCGCCCTCAACCCCCTGCTGGAACAGGACGGACTGGCCCGCCCTTGAACCTCTCCTAGCAAAAGGCGAAATCCCTGCGCCTCCGTCCCGCCCGACCCGCAACTCTTTCAAGGCATGGTTCGACTTCCACCTAAATGGCCTCACCGCCCTCCTTACAACCCACACACCGATGACCCTTCCCTCTCCTCAAGCCAAACATGGTGGTCCCCTCTCCTCTCCACACTTCGAAAGGAATTTCACAATGTCAATCGGAAGGCCCGGAAGGACGGCTCCGCCCCTGCCATCGCGGCAGCCAAAACCTCTAAGAGAGTTTACTTCAAGGCGATCAAAGCCGCGAAAGGCGCCCACTGGCGCTCTTTCCTTACCTCCGCCACCCCAAGGTCCATCTGGACCGCAAAGAAGCTTGCGCTCGGCAAGTCCCCCCCTCGCTTCCCCGAACTATCCGGTGCAAACTCCCCGGAAGAGATGAACAAGGCACTCCTGGATCACTTCTTCCCCCCTCGTCCTTCCCTCCCCC
>QOVD01001881.1:0-41901 GCA_003521225.1 Tuber microsphaerosporum
CCTCTGCCCTCCCCTGCCTGACGCCCCCTTACTCGTTACCTTTCCTTGGTTGGATTGTTATGTTTCGTGTTCGTGGGTTTTGTTTGAGGTACCTGTTTTGTCGAGCTATGCTGTTATTTTCCTAAGTTAAAAACGGATGTGAGGTTTTTGCGTTCGATTATTTGTTTTTCCTTTAGTGGCCCATGGGGTCCAAGGGGTGGTTATTTCCAGCCCGCTAGGCCTAGTAACGATTGTTGGACAAGAATTGTTGGTTTCCTTTGTGGTTTTTGAGTTTTTATAGGTTTTGTTTTCTCCATAGCTACCGCTGCATGAGGCTTTTTGTACCTTAAAACAATGAACGCATGATATAAAAAAAAAAAAAAAAAAAAAAAAAAAAAAAAAAAAAAAAAAAAAAAAAAAACGACGAGTAGTTAGTTCCTCACGCAACCATCTAAGTACTTTCTTATACTATCAAATTGAATTATCTTTATCACGATTTCTGGCGAAGAAAAAGAGAAGTGTCTCTTGGTACGATCTCGACTAACACGATAGGAGCAAGTGTGTTCGGCTATCAAAGTAGTGTACGAGAAGTTCGAAGTGTTACCTGCTGCAAGTCTCGCCCGGAGGGAAGGATCGTTACACCAGAAGTAAAGGAGGTTGATATTCTGATTGTTGGTTTAGGATAGTAGGATTTTGACAAGTATGATATTGTTTTGCATGCTCTAAATACAAACAATAACTATCATTGCTTAATACATATTTTTGAACTCAATCCATACTACTTATCTTTGAGCTATATGTTACTTCTACCAAATGGTAAGTTTGTTTGACCACCAGATATTCCTTCAAGGGGAAATACAGACGCTGGACTCAGAAGGGCAGATCAAGAAGTGTATGGCATTAAGCCTGAGAGCAAGGAAGAGCTACCATGCCAAAAGCATATAAGAAATCCTATATCATTAAGAGCCAGTTCAAATCATGTCTCACTGGCAATGTAGGATGCATATTTTCTGCATGAGGGTGCTGAAGTTAAAACATTACTTGAATAAGATGGCCTGCTGTTTCAGGAGTCCGTAGGGGATGCTGCTAGTGCTGATGAGCCAAATACTTTGTAGTGGATTGCACAAAATCAATTATAGTTTCGGGCACGGCAATATGGTCTACTCTAAAATCAGCTAAGCAACAATTCTAAAATTCTGAACATTGAAGCTATTGGCTACTAAGTTATTCTACCATCGTCCTTTGCAGGTTCACTACATCAAATGTCCAAGATATATCATGATTCTATAGCAGTGGTTCGATATTTCAGCAAGCTCAATCTGTTTATTACTAGAACCTGTGATCCAAGAATCTGTCCAATACTAACAAAAGTGTTGAATTTAATCGGTTCGATGTCCCCGGGAATGCCGGGGGATGAGATTCGAAAATGCCAATCTTCCATCTGACGAGATCGGGCAAACATTGGATAAGTTCGAGTAGACCGAAGAAATACAAGAAAACGAAAAGCCAGAGAAAGTCATGAACTATTCAGGCGTGTTAAGAACAAACTGCATGAACTTTCTCGACCGAACGAACGTTGCGCAGCCCTTCTGTGCCTGCCACTCACTACACAAACACCTAGTATCTCGGAATAGCCTCGATGTCTGTCGGAGAAGAGATGAAAATAACTGTGGGATTTAATACACTATGAGCCAGTAATGGCGATGCCGCGTCAAAGCAATGTGCGTCAGGGGCGGCACTAAAGAGCGATATTGCATGTATTGCACCCATAAACACAACTACTGAGGGGCCCTCACTGATTCTAGACAAACCCTCTCCGGCCTCTTCACAAATATGGTATCCGACTTCTTCACCTAGGCAACCATTGACCTCCAGCTCAGACACATCAGATCTAAAATTATTGGGGGGGTTTGGGGGGAAATTCTCGCTCTGGACCCAGTAGTATCCATGAAAGGGGTTCCGGAAAACGCAGTAGCTCCCAGAGCCAAAATCGTAGTAAAGGATGAGAACAAGGCCGTGCTCGGGGGTTTGGAATTCCTGACACCGTCAGGCGAAGGGAGCAGAGGCAAACTTCCCCTCTAAGAAGTCCTAATCCTAATTGAAGGGTGGACGCCCTGCAGATGCAGATCCTAATTCGACGTCGAAAAAGTGAGCGAGTTTGAAAGAGTTGAAGATTGTGGAGCCTTCCCCATGCCCGTTCTCCTCAGCACACGAGAGCGCGGAAATCCAACTCATCAAGCTTAGAAATCCGAGGCCCTTCTACAAAATTGGGATTAGCCCTCACCATAAGCTGAGCCCTTTACTCTTACAAGTCGAGTGATGAGAGCTTTTTTTCTTCCTAAGCCAAGATAGAGCTTTTCCAGTCCCACTGACGCTAGTGCAGAGCGTGTATGAGCGGGCTAAATCACGGCATTGAACCGATAGCATCTTCTAGATTTAGTAACAGCGTGTGAGCATGAATCCGAGGACTATTGTTTTGGGCACAGAACTTCTCCAAAGGCAACACGAGTCATCCTCCGTGAATCCAAGGTTGCTCGAGATCCCTCAGGTGGATTAACCCACGATAAGCCCGCCCAAAGCCAACCCCCAGTTAAACCCGTCCCGGAAGGCCCGGCGTGTGCCAAAAACCTGGCCGTCCGCATTTACCCATCCATCCGTTCCCGATTTCTCACACTTTCAGTACAAAGAAAGAGATTTAGGATGGGTAGGAAAACCCACCAACAAATCCAATCACCCAGCAAAAGCCTCCGCGAAATGGAGTTTCCCTCGGCGGATAATGCCGCAGCCAAAGGAAGGGGAAGAGGTGTCTGCTCTCGGGCAAAAGGAAATTTCTCTTCACAAACAGTTTTACCGAGTGGCTTAGGAAAGGTCTTAAACCTGGGCTGCTGCCTGGCCAACAAATCTCAGGGAATCCATCACGGTAATAGAGGACTCTTAAGTTCTTTTGCTGCTTAAGTTATCCTTTGTACCCCACAGGTTAGCATCATTATCTGTTCAAACGCTCGAAAACGCGCTTGTGCGGAGGGGTAGGTAGAGCAGAAGAGCACGCAGGAATACGTTATCTGCAGCTCCCTCATTGCATCCCCTACGACTGAGGAGTATATCTCAGCAGCATAATGATAGAAGGTAAGGCAGGTAGGGAGCAGAGTGATCCAGATAACATCCAAAAATACTGTACCAGTCCCCAGCCCCTGACAGCGATAGATCAGGGCTCCTCATCACGGATCACCCGGAAAGCTATTTCACCTCCTTCCCAAGTATTCAGGGGAGAAAGTACCGAGCATAGACTCCAAGGAAACCATTTAGCCATAATAACAGGCCAATTACTAGAGGTGAGACAAAAATGGAAGTCACTCCGGAGCATTTCACCCTCAGATACCGTTGAAGGTCACCAACTAAACAATACCATAATTTGTATCTACGTTCTAGGGACTTTAAACACGTTATAAGTCAATCATTTAAATCGCTAGTATGCAACCCCCCCCTCCAATCCATTTATCGCCGACGCCCTAGGACCGGCTCCCAAATCCATACTCTCCTCTTCAGGGCTCCCATAGAACTTGACTTCCAGTCGCGCCCACACCGAACAACAGAATCGGTACCCAACACCTCCACGAGTGAGAAAACATGAACACAGCGGCACTACCCACATCCACAGCGGAGAATTCCTGGCTTCCAAAGCTTAATTAGAAGAAGCATGCAGCCCATTCACCCGTACTCAATGTTTAATTGGTAGCAAACGACAAACTCTAGGCCCAACCGCCCAAGCCTGTTAACTTTGCATGAGGGAGCGGAGAACTCCAGGGTAGCGCTAGGAGTGTACTCTCGGTAGCACTGGAATGGTTGTGTAACGCCTGCACAACCCTAACGCAGTCCAGTTGAAATTGATCACTTTGTATGGGAGTTGCCATCATAGTTGTCCAAGTTCAGCTCGGCTGCGCTAGTGTATGAGCGGTTCTAACTTCGTGCACCATTAGGATAGCTTAACTTCCTCAGTAAAACATGCTACGGTAGTTACCTTGGCTCTACTCGAGCAGGTATCATAATAAACTTAGAAATGACTAGGTCGACCTCAACCAGACGCGGCAATGATCACGCAGATAATGGAGAACTCGAAGATATCGTCAGCCCTCCGCTTTGGATCATATAACAAGCTTGTGGACGCTTTTCTCGGCCTCTCTTTGGGCAAATTGAATCACCGTGGCGCCTTAAAGTCCCCCTCTCCCTATCGTTCGTCGGTTTTAAAATTCGCTTCTATACACCAGTTGATGGGATGAGCACAGTTTAGGAATCGCCGCCTTAGGTATTCGGCTTCGAGTCGGTCACGCGAGCCATGTTGCCCCATAAGATATTATCTTTCACCCCGCAAATATCCCCCATAGGCTAAATATCAACCAAACCAACTTAACCGGCCCGCTAAAAGGGAAGATGAGCCAATCACAATAGCACAGCAATCAACAACGACCTTCAGATGCTGCCAGTCCTAGCCCCAATGATTATTAATAATAAAGTACTGTACTTGAGTACAAGAGTAACCCCTAACATTCGTATTCCTACCTTCTATGCAGTGAACTTCGTTTTGTCCGTTGTTCCAGAGTTGGGTCCCCAGCCTCCAAATTGACCTGTCTCCAACCCCCTATAGACAAAAGCATACTGGTAAGGGGTTGGGCGCAAAAAAACTGAAAGACACGACTGAGGGCCATCTGTCACGACACCCTTTTCGGATACGGTACAGTACCAGTTCCCGCAAAGGGAGACGGCATGGACCTCTAGAAGTCTACGATACAAGCATTGAGTGAGGAGCCATGACGCCTCTACCGCAATGAAACGCATTTGACGGTATCCCCGCGGGACACCTTAATATCAAGGCCCACCAACAGCTCAGATTCTTGATGCCAGATTACTCGGATACCTTATAAATTTGCGAGTAGATTCCCCATCAACAAATTTTAGGGGGAAGGGCTCGCTATGCAAAAGGTTGAGAACCCTTTTTTTCTTTCTTTCAATGCCCCACCCGTTTAATTAGCACTGAAAAGCCACTGAACCCGAGAACTCACGGTGTACAAGTACCAGATTCTTCATGAGAGTGAGATTTTCTGTACGACCCCGGGTGAAAACCACTGCACAATCAAGCTTTTTTTTTTTCAAGCTTTTTGTCAAGCTTTTTGTCAAGCTTTTTTTCCAAGCTTTTGTCCCAAAAAAAGAAAATAGAAAAATTCGGGGGGTTCCGGACCCCGTCTCGTAACCCCTAGGAAGTTTCCAATAATCTTTGACCCGGTACCCAATTTAAAGCTTTCTGCATGGCAGTGAGCTTTTCGAGCGTCCATCTTCCGATGCGGTTAGCGATTTCCCATCTGCAATAACCGATCGGAGCAGAATGCCAGTATTTCCAAATCTGACCAATGATAGAGTGCCGGTAATGACGCCAAAGGATGCGGACGGAGAAGGCCCATATTGGTACTCGCAGTAGGTGAGAAGTCACCGAAAACGACGATTTGCGAAAAAAATGTAATAAAAAAAAATCAGTGCGTATCTGAGCGGCCACTCAACTTCGCGAGCCCCTGGTCTCGGATACTTCTTACCAGTTGCGAGTACCGAAACAGTGTTACCTATACCAAATTGTCATCATCGGATGGAAAAAGTGATATCGAAGTGGGGTATGTTGGCATTGCATCGCACTCGGGGCATTCTCGTATCCTGACAATCCTCTAACTCTTTGCGGCAGCAAATGAGCGCCTTGTGTTCCGACACCCTAATAAGTTATCATTATCACCGGCAGTCATCGGATCTCACTCACATTGCACAAAGACGCCACCTCTGATGCTGCAGCGTACTCGGGTCAGGGTGTAAATGATGAGACGGACAGGGGTTTTTAAGTCCAGGCGCTCGATACCATAGAGGTAAAAAATGATTTAATTTGGTAGGAATAATTCCAGGAAGGGTAAGAAGCTTTGACATCTTGACCCCCCTGTCCGTCTCATCACTTACCTCCATACCCGCGTACAGTCAGGTACGGTGTCGAAAGCCCAGCCGTGCTCTTTCCCCATCGGTTGATGTTCATCCCACAATTCCTTCGACACGGCGCAATACCGATACTTGAGCTCGCGTACACCAACCCCCGCCACTAAAACCCAGCGCCAGGCTCTCGAATCCGCAAACCAACATATTGACATCACGTCACAATAACCGTCTATTCAATGCAATCCAGCATCAACCCAACAACCTTGAGGGATCTGAAATTGCGCTCTGAAAATAAGCAAGTTAAGGGCGTTCTTGGCGCCTGTCGATCTCCACACAGACACACGGCGACTGGCCATGGCAACCGTTCGGGGGAAATCCACAGCCCTTTACATCGAAAGGAAAAAGCAAGGAACAAGAAAAAGAAAGGTAAGAAAAAGGTAAGAAAAAATTAAAAAACTCCGACTCTCTCATAACTCACGCATAACTCACCTGAACCCGACATCACGGAGCATCACTCATGGCGCATCTCCCCTTGCGTGCTTTGTCCTACCCTGCCGTGTTTTATGCAGGGTTGCCGGGGCAGTTTTTAGCGATGAGGTAATATGCGACAGGAGAGAGAAACGCAGCAAGTGCTCGAGTCCAGTACTTGTACTAGTACAGTACCAGTATCTCTTACGTGCTTCACCCTTCGGCAAGCGCAGATTCCGATACCGGTATGGCAGAGGACCCCTTGGACCGGGCCACGGTGGTATTCATCCTGGGTTACTAATCGACTCGCCTGCTATCATAGTCCCTCCGGAAGGGGAGGAGCACACTCTCACGCGAGTGACGCTCCGCGACAGGGCCGCCGGCGGCATGCCAAGTCATAGACAGTAGAAGCCAGCGAGCCAGATTGTGTCAGTCCAGTTCTGCTTGGTAATGTACCGCACGAAACCGCACCGTATTAGATCTCCCCAAGCCAATTCCGTCCAGCGCGATTTTTCAACCGTCCCGTTTCTCGTATCGAATTGTATCCATCGTAACCTCTTCTTGTCAGACAGATGGACAGAAAGACCGACCGACCAACGAATGGCGCCATAGTTGGTTTCCAAGTCTCCCCTGGATCAATGCGTTGAAGCTTGCGGGAAAACATGGCAGGACGGCAAACGGGGGCAGGCCACATTGCAAAAGTGGATTTGCACGACAGTCGTTTTGGAAGAAAAAAAGGAAAGGAGAAGAAAAGAGGAAGAAAACGTGGTTCGCGATACGGGAAGTGCACCACCGTATCGTATCGTACCGCACCCTACTCGCTAATTCCAAAAGCATCTAGAAAATCTAGGCGCCAAGCCTCTCGAGATCACCCTCCACTCTGGTTTACGGTTCTTGGCAGCACCACGAATTCTAGATACTGATATTATGCTTTTAGAATAGGCGGGTATCAATCATAGTGGTAGGCAGATCTATTGGAGGTACGGTACGGGAGGCACGCCTCCCTTCGTCTCTTTTAGCGTACCGGTAGTGATAGGCGAAGCCATCGCCCTGATTAGTTCGAATGTCACCAACTGAAGGAATAGACCCACTCAAGGGAAACTGACCTAGCCAATCAACGAACTTGACCTTCCCTGAGTCGAAGATAAACCACCGTTTATACCTTTTGGTTCAGGAGGTGGAACAGAATCAGTGCCTGAAAATAGGTTAGGGGGTGTATGTATGTACGAGTATGATCTTGGTTGGCACGGTACCGGCACTCGGGGGGTGATTAAAAATCGAAAAACATAACCCTTGCGTCTGCTAGTATAGATTTGTATGGGGCCGGCAGAAATAGTTTTCTGATTCTCACTGACCCCTCGAGTATTATGCTGTTTCATTTTTTGCACGACGCTTGGGATATATGGGACATGAATAGCTGTTGGTATGCTGCGGTATGGTAGCAAGGGGAAGAACGTATCTTCGATTTTGATAATGGTCGGGAGGGAATACAATGGGCAGATACAGAATAGACGCAGCAACACAACACTTGCCAGTGAAAGTAAGCAATGAAAGAAACTAAGCCATCAGTAAAGCTAGCAAAACTAAGCCAAGCCCCAAAATTCTAGTCTAACCTATCGCAGCCCTCTTCAACAACATTTTCTCATGCCGTTTAATAACCTCGGGTACAATCAGACTTTCGATCTCAACCTCCTCACTACCACCACTCCTGTCATCACTCGTCGGCAGACGGACCCACTGAGCGCTCCCCTCCTCCACAAACAGGACCTCGTATTTCCGTGTAGCAAGGATATTCCCTATGACCAGGTGGTGCGCGTAGCGGTCAAGACTCTGGTTGCACTTTTTGAGGAGGAGAGCGGGGTCCGTTTCCAACTGCAGCACCGGGCATTAGACGAGAGTGTGAAAGCAGAGCACATATTGTAGGGGGGACTCCTATCGTACCTTGAAAGAGACAATCATAGCCTCAGGAGCCCACTGTTCCACCAGTCGCTTAAGGAATTTGGGAACAGGATCCAGGTCTATTACCAATTTCTTCCCACACCCACCCCCTCCAGGACTAGCGCCAGAAGTGCTCTCAGGCACGTCTCCGCTCTGAATCTTATGTTCGGCCATTCTGTCTGGGGGGACAAAAAAGTCGGATACAGCGGCAGCAAGGTAGAACAAAGCCTCATTTCCAAGACACCTCATCTCGCGGGCAATAGCACGCAGCGTAAAGAGGTAACTCGTGACGGTTGTGAATGGGAGTAACAATAACAAATTCTGCTCCTTCGCCTTCCGATACTTCCTCAGGACACTGAGCATCTCGCGTCTGTACTTTGCCTTAACAACCACGTCCGGTGTCGCCGCCCCTCCATCTTCCCCCTCGTCGCCTTCGCCAATACGACCCCACTCGGACAAAAAGTCCAAAAAGCAATTCGTAGAATGCGAGTAGTGCCGACTGAATGGGAGTAGGGAGAATTGCCTGTGCAGGAATATCACCGCATAGCCCTGAGAGAGAAAGTACTCGGCGGACGTGGCACCGCGCGTGCCGGCGGAGAAGTTGTCGATGAAGCGCACCGTCTGGTTCTCCAGCGGGACCGTGGTGCCGCCCGAGGTTAGCAGCACTACACGCCGAGAGTGAGCATGGTGGTGAGTTACGAAGGCGTTTGCCTGCGCCGTGTGTTGCGGCAGCGTGGGGGGTGGAGGGTTGCTGGAGAAGTAGTGGGATTCGGAGGTTGATGGTTATTTTACTTTTTTGCTGGGCGGGTCGGAGTGGGGTGGATTGTGAATGGGGGCAAGGAGGGGGAGACGGGACACCGGATCGTAGCGGATGCACAGCACAGTTGCTGCAGTGTGATGTGCTCGGTCGGTGCTTTATTTTGCTTTCCCACCTGCGTTTGGTATTCGGCGGTCCTCGCCGTGCGAGTGGAGGAGGCCACTCAAACCCCGGAATAAACTTCCCGGCTCTCGTCCTCTTTGAGAACACCGAGACAATTCTACCCGGGAATGATCTAGGCACACTCAGCGTAAGATATCGAATTGAACCAGGATTATCCGCAGCCGACTAGCCAACTGACCTAACCAACGGACTGAATAAACCTCAACCAGCAATTATCTTTCGTCTTCGTCGCTGCTCGCACGCACGGAAACCACGGAAAGAACAGAATAGTTCTCGCACCCGACTGAACTGAGTCGACCTAAACTGAACTGATCGCGAACGCTCTCTCTTGCTTGTGTCTTTTTTTCTTCCCTTCTTTTTCTCCGTTTTGCAGGCCGCGGGCCCAAGTAAGTTTGATTGAGATGAGGCAAAGCGAGGTGGGGTGAAGTGAAGCGAGGCTTTGCCCCACTGAGTAAAAACGTCACCAGTTTTGCGGCGGTTGGTGTAATGCCCCGCTGCTGACCTCGGTTCCTGGTTGTACGACACTGTCCCGAACAATGCCTTTGTTGTTTGGCTTGTGCGATGTTGGGAAGGATACTTTTGAGGTCACGTGTTTTGTGCGGTACTGTGTCATTGCCACGGGTTCTGAGCTACCGGTAGTGATTCTATGGTACTGGTAGCAATAAATCATTTTTTCGTACTTGGACAATTGCACATGTGAAAAAGAATCTGTTTGATAGGGATACTATATCGGAGTAGATCGACGTCCGATGATTGCTCAAGAAAATTAACTGATAACCTTTATCTCCCCTTCCTTATTACGCGTACCATGACACATGATCCTATCATGAGCCTACCCATTCCACGGCACTTTATTATTGTGCCCCTCAACATTCCCCGCCCCGGGCCGTCCGGTCTTGGCAGTCGCCTTGTCCTCTCCCCACGTACCAAGGTTACTATAACGTAAATCACCCTCCCTCACTCGAAAGGAAAATATCACGACGAGACCCCCCAAAAAATGAACAACGGCGGGCTCACATGATCTATTCTCCCCATTGATCCGCTTACCCCGTACTGGTGCAGTACCGGTACTGTACGTTGTAATAGTGCGTACATAAACTCCTACCCTTTCTGGTACTTGTACAAGTAATACGAGTACCTCGCTAATGCGGACAAATAATCCTCCTCCTTGCAGGGAGAAGCATTCACGATCCCTTCGCCTGCATTTGAGGCTTTTTAGTTCCCTAGAATATTCCGAGATTAGGAATAGTTTAAGTATCGCAACTGCGGAGATGTTTTCTATTGGTCAGGTCATAGCAAGAGCTCCGTGCCCATACTAAAGATCTGGGGCTAACCAATATCGTTAACCACGCCAAAAAGCTGCGAAATCTGCACACAGATTAGGGGATACAGCGCAGATGGAACAGTCACCCTGTTAGGCACTTCGGAAGTCGGGAGGGCGCCGGGTGTGATAGCACGCACTAGGTACGGCCCGGTAGGGCTTCCAGGAGTTTGTTGGTTGGGTAATAATAAGTTTAAGGATTGGCCTGTATTTGTTTTGTTGGTTGAGGTTAGAAAGGAACAACGCATTCCTTCGTTTGTATTCGGGGAACCACGGTCGAGACAGCCTTCTACCTAAAGGATAATAACACTACCTATTCAAGTAAATTCCCTGCCGATCCTCGGGTCAGAAACCTTTACTCGGGGATTGGTCGGGTTACTATCTGAAGGCCTCAGACATACCCCTTCAGGCCAAGTAATTATTCCTAAAATTCGGCATACGAACGAAGGGATGGGCTACACACAGTATGCTATTTACGTCATTTGGTTATGGGTTGGTTCAAGCTTGTGACGGATGGTGAGTACGACGCATGCGGTAGGTGCTGATTTTGGATGCCCAGGAATGAGTGAATAAATGGGAGTGCGAAAGGAGGAGTAATAGAATACCATAACATCTCTTGGAATCCACTATCTCCGCCAGCCCAGGATAGGTTTGGTTTGGCGAACTAACAAAATTGCGGATACTAGTTAACGAGATCCAACGCCTAAGAGCTAACCTAACACTGTGCCAGGAGAATACCAATCCTTTTCAGGAGCTCCTATCCCTAAATCCGGAGACCACAGCACCGACGGAGATAGTGGATCCCAAGAGATTTTACGGCACTAATCGAATAGAAGATCTCGTTTATCATGAGGGGGCTTACGTGGTAAGGCACGGCACGCTGTATCCTCCCGTTCATCCTTTCAACGGAATCCGGCATCGTGAGGTCTCTGCAAAGACGTTGTAAAGTACCGTACCGGAATGTACCGCGTATAAGCGTGCTTCACTGCACTACGGGCATCGAGCTCTGGGCATGTCAAGATTGCGCTTCGACGAAAGGGGTAGCGACATTACTACGGCCTGTTGGTCAGTTCTCTCTCTATCCGTCGAAATACATTTGGTACATAATTTGCATGGATATGATATGGTACCGCATCCAAAAGTGCCGGGTTATCCGCTCCCCTTGTGGCACAAGTGCTGAGTACGGTACAACACCGAGGTCGGACACCACCGTGCGTTCCTTTTCTTATTTTTCTTTTTTTAAAGTAACGTGCGAATCGATGGTACCGTATTAACTCGACAAATTGATTATCTCCGCGCAGGGTTTTAAACTCCATAGCTGGGCAAACGATCCCTGTGGGGCTGGTAACTTGAAGCTAACAAGATCTCCCTATTCCTTTTTGGTTGACTGCTAGGCTTCGTTAGGCCAACTACGGAGTTTGAAACCCTGCACGAGGATAATGAATTTGTCGAGTTAATACGGTACTCGAGTAGAAGAATGTGAGGTTAAGCTTGGCCTGCAGATATACAATCTCCCCACACAACGTGCAAGAGGAAATATAATCAAAATTCCTGAGTTCTACCCGCGTCAACATAGGATATAAAAGCGTTAGTTTGTGAATTATATGTGATTGGGATGATTATTAAATAATGCTGTTGCGGAACCCACCTTGCAGCCAGCCCGTCTGGTGACAATGGCAACACTAATTCCAGGCTTTTGTAGTCTACCATGAGTATTGATAATTCGGGAGCTGTTTGAATGAGGCAATATTGAACGATTTTTTTGATTAAAGAAGCAGTTCGATATCTGGTAGTCATAACCGAGAAGGTGATCCTCACTGCAATGTGAGGGATATTAGATTTCTATGCCTTGAGCGGCTTGAAACAGTAAAATCCGGCGCCGACCAGATTAGGGAGTAGCTAGCCGTACATGGTCAAGAACCAGGATTTTTCAGTCTTTTTATAGTGCCCAAATGACTCAGCACTTGGGTCAGCTTAGATGTTCTCCTCATACAACTGATTCCGAAACAGGCATAGCGTTCTGGCAACTAATTCTACCGTTTCAGAGAGCCTGAAGGGTAATACTGTAGGACCATATTATTTAACCAATCATCACTGTACCGGTATATTGAACACATACCCCTGCAATGGATGGTATTTTACCGGTAAATATTTTCTCCGCAAGAAGTACCCGAGATCGGAGGGACCTCGCAAAATATGTGACAAGGAAATCTCTGCGTATCTCAGCCCCTATTTGTATCTGGCGTCAAGTATCTTACGAGTAAAATGCGGCATGGGCTTTTTGTCGCTGGTTGGGTGGTTGTTTGGCAATAGCCATGCTTGAGCATTTTAGATACTTATTGCCAATACCAGCACGAGCACGGGACCCCCTATTTTCGGATACCTCTTGCCAGATTCGACTCAAACGAGCGCCCTCTGCAGTGAAGAAAACCCGTCAAAGGGAATCAAGAAAAGTAACCTGAGGGAGAATGGAAAAGGTAATTGGACTCTGGAGAAGAGGTTCGTGCTCGGCTTGGAATTTCAGCTTGTGCGGTATTCAGGCTCTCGGATGATGAGTATAGTACGGTTCGGTACCGGTATCGTAGCGAACGGGTCGTAGGATGGCAGACTGTGTTGCCCTTTATTCTATGATAAGTAGCAACGAGAACAACTCTTAGCGAACTCAAAGGACAGGGCCCCTTGTGCCTGAATGTTTTCAGTTATTTTTGCGAGCAAACAATGCTATGAGTACTTGCGTTTAGGGGTTGGGCCTAAGTGGGGCGAACTGAATCCCTCCGGCCAAAATTGGAAGCGAATAACTAGTGGAGTGTGAGGGGCCAATCTCGCCGTTGTTCAAGGTGGGGGGAAAAATCAGGAAAAAGCATTTGTTACTCTGGTCACAGAGGTCTCGCAATATTCGACTCCTAGGCTAGCTGAGCCAATCAGGATCGACTCCCCTCGCTTCGCCTTAACCCCTTATCCCCCCGCGCGATACCGGTATTGTGCTCGGGGCGAGTGATCGTAACCACGGTTGTATCACACTTGAATAGTGCCGTTACAGTACCACAGTTAGGGCACTGTTCTGTGCTCGCCGCAAGCCTCCGAAGCAGACCAAGACCGACCCAAGATCCAAGTATGATACCGTATCATATGAGAACTGTGGACTCGGTCAAATTTCCTTCTAACGCCGCCAAGAGCATGATCGTAGGTTACGCGAGTACTGGAAAATTAGGAGAGCTGTCATCTTTGGCATCGTATTGGATACTGTGCCCTCCGCGCGTGTAAATGACACCCTCCAATCTCCCTTTGCGCAGCTGCAGGTACTCGAGATACATGACCGCACGCATCCACTGAGATCCTCGAGTCGATAGATCTGCGCCCACGCATCTCACTATTCACGAAACCTTCGCTTTCTTTCCTTCTCTCGGCATTCTTGGGGACCGAAAGACCTAAAGAATAGGAAAAACAAAATAAAAATAAGAAGGGTGGGGTCGCTGTGACCCAGTCAAGGCGCAGCAGACAAACACACTGGACGCATCTGGCATTTGCAGCTTGCAAATTTTGCCCGCCCACCTGCCTGCCAAAGGAGTTGGGAGAAAAGGATTGCACAGATTTCGAAACGGACATGGGTGGATGGTTAGCTACTCGAGTATTATAGTTCGTTGCTTGTGTTTTATTGTTTTTGTTTTTATTTTTTTTCCTTTATACACATTTTACACCTTCCGACAGTAGGAACAGGGAAAGGCAGGTCATAAACCAGTGGGCTCAAAGCCTAGCAATCGCCAGCATGGGTAAAGCGGCATTTTGGGAGGTATTGTCGCCCAAGGGCAGGCCCAGAGTCCGTTGTAGGATTACGGTGCTCGTGGTACTCGAGCATTGGCGGTGAAGAGAGGGTTGATGTGTGCGACGGATGATGAACTTCGTGTCTCGTGGTTACTCGTACAGTGCATACCCGCTATACAAGTACCGATACCGGTTCCGTACTTTTATAGGCTCGGTCGGTAGTGTTCGAGCAAATCGAAGTGGTTTTGGTGAGAAGAGGGAAGGAAGATCGGGGAAATCGACATGCCTTGCGCAGCTGGGAAAGAGAAGCGCAGGGGGGAGTGAAGTATGGGTTCCCGCTGGATCGGTCACAGGCCTTTGGTATGCGGGCTTTTATTGGTGGGTATTTTGGGTGGAGTGTTTTTATTGGTGCCCAAGGGCCTGGTTACCAGACATTTTCATCAGCTTTGGGGAGTTGCCCAAATTGTATGGTGGAGGTTGGCAATGATGGTTTGTTCGGGGGATTGGTTGACGACGTTTGTGCGGCTGTAACAGCGTAACTGCCCCTTTCAGAACCCCAGCTCCCCCACACCTATTCAGGCACCAGGAACATTGCCATCGTGATTGAATTGCCGCTGCACTTTTTTTTTTTTCGCTAACTTTGCACTTTATTGTACTGGCATATTTTTACTTTATTTCCCAACTCATTCAATCAACAACAACAGGAGCTTCTCATATGATGGGGTTGGGATTATTGATTGAAAATAAAAAAGAAAAAAATAAAGTTCTTTCCGTTTGTTCCAGTGGCTGGGCTTTTCCTGGGAGTTGCTATCCTTGAGGCCGCATTGATTGGATTGGAAGGACATGGGGAGACTAACCTAAAATAAAAATAAAAATTGATTGATTTTTTGACTACTGGGTTGGCTCTGGTCTGCGTACGATACGATTGGGATAGGGAGAGGGAGAAAGTAAGAAAGATGGGTCTTGTTTATCAGTTGTGCTAGTAGGGTAGAGCGTTTCCTTAATTCTATAGCTTTTCCATTGCACGTCTCGCATCCCACTTTGTCTACAATTGGCTGCGGCATCAAGGCTTTGAACTCACGGAATAGAATACCGACACCGGTATGCCTTTTTCCGAGTGACGAGCCCTATCCTATATTATAGGTTTGCCTCCGTTTGGTTGCGGCGTGGTGTGTGTGCGTGGGTCGGTTCCCCCGCCACTGGTACTGCTGTTCGTCACTGCTCCTTGAATCAGATCTCTCTCAACCCTACTAGTATTCGCCTCCCGGCCCTTCCAGTCCCTTTTAATAGTTCCCCTCCTCCCCTTCCTTCCTCCCCTTCTTTCCTCCCTCTCTACCGATTTCCGGCACTACACTCGTTGGCCTAACCTTCTGCTAAAATCCCCGGGTCTCTGTTGATTTTGCAACAGGACTCTTTTTGACGACTGGTTTCTACCATCCACTCATTCACTCTTTTTTTCCTTTTCTTTCTCCTTGAGCCTTTTTTTTCAACCAGACCATTTGAATTTATCACACTCGTTCAGGTATGGCAGTTGTCTAACTCTCTTTTTGCCTTGCCTTGCTTGTCCACCGGTACCTGCCTGCATCTGAAATGTCTTTTATGCGGGGCAAATATGAAAAAGCGGTGATCTGATCCAGTTGCTGGCAGCTGTGATAATTGGTCTGCACATGACGACTTGCATTATCTATTTTAGAATTTATCATTTACTGTCACTCTCAATATCCCTCTTCCTTGAACATTCAGTATTAATACTGCGTTCTCATGATTTTTCATGATTTTTTTTCTTTCAATTTCTCACTCCTCCAGGCAGAGGCTTGGTTTTGTTTGTCTGGCTTGATTGAGACGATAGCTAACGCAACGGAACAAACAAATTAGTGCTCTTTCAAGCACAGCTTAACTCGTCATGGTCGCTAAACAGACCGCCCTCATCCTCTCGGCACTTTTCGCCCGTGGTGTCTTCGCAAATATCCCTTTCCCCAATCCTTATATCGAATGCACTCCTGAGGTTGCGGAGGAAAAATGTCTGGAGGGACAGTACTGCAGTGCAGAGGAAGGCCTGTGGGTTTATTCCATTGTCTTCGACCCCATTGTGTTTTGGGACAGTTTGACTTTTCTATATGTTTAGGGTCTTGTCAACTGTCCTTTTGATAATTGGGGTCTTGTCATTCGTTTTTTTCGTCATATCATTGGTGACTAACTCTGATGAAATAGTTGCAAGATCCCTGCTCCCCATGAACTCTTCCGCCGTATTGCTCGTCCCAATCCTATCCCTGCTCCGGGTGATTTCTCTGTTGATGGGAGGTGTGGTCCTAACTTTGGCGGTTTGATCTGTAACCCGAACTCTCCCAACTATGTCGGAGGTTGTTGCTCGGTAAGTCTATCAAATGGGTTCTCTCTATCTTTCATGTATTCCTATTGACTCTGTTTCTGTAGCAATATGGATGGTGTGGAAACAGTATTGATCACTGTGGTACCGGGTGTATTTCCGGATGTTCCGGTACTGGTACCACTACCACCACCCCTGCCCAGACTACTCCCAGTGCTACTCCGACCAATGTTGCTCCCCGCCCTGATGGTCGCTGCGGCACGGATTTTGCTGGCGCTACTTGTGCCGGTTCGGCTTTTGGAAATTGTTGTAGTCAGTATGGGTATGTTGACCTATATAAGATTTCCGTTCTTTCAGACTTTACTAACACCTATACAGGTGGTGCGGTAGCACAGATATCTACTGTCTTCCCGCCAATGGATGTCAGAGTGGATGCACTGGTACCACAACAACTAGCACCACTCCTGCCCCGACAACTACTACCACTGCTTCGACAACTACTAGCACTGGCGAGCCGGTTTTGGGATCACCTTCTTCCTCTATTTCTAATCCCAATCCCACTGGCGTTCCTACCACTGATGGTACTTGCGGTGCTACTAATGGTGGAAAAACTTGTGTTGGCTGGCCTCAGGGAGAATGTTGTTCAATGTATGGTTTCTGTGGCAATACTGATGGCCACTGTGGTGACGGATGTCAGTCTGGTCCTTGCAAGGCTGGCGGATCCCCGCCGGCGCCTGGACCGTCTCCAGCTCCTATTACAAATGGAGGAGCATTCGCGATTATCGGTCAATCAGGTGTTCCTGCCATGCATGCCGGTCTTCTTCCTAACGGTCGTGTCGTCTTCTTGGACAAAGTCGAGAACTACACTCAATTGAAGCTTCCTAACGGTCAATACGCTTACTCATCTGAGTACAATCCTGACGACAACACTGTTGTTCCTCTGGCTTACAATGTTTGTACGCCTCTCCACTAGGCTTGGGATCGTAGCTGACACTCAAAATTAGACTAATGCCTTCTGTGCCGGAGGTATCTTCCTTGCAAATGGTGATTTTGTTTCGCTTGGTGGCAATGCACCGTTAGATTTCATTGATCCTACTGTTACCGATGGCTTCAATGCCATTCGTTACCTCACCCGCTCATCGAGTGATGCCTCTCTCAACGGTCAAAACTGGCGTGAGCCTGGAAACAAGTTGGCTAGCAAGAGATGGTATGCCTCGGCTCAGATTCTTGCCGATGGGCGAGTCTTTGTTGCATCTGGAAGTTTGAATGGATTGGATCCTACTGTTCCTGCCAACAACAATCCCACGTGAGTACCAGTTTTGTCGCTTGATTTACGGAAACTAATCCACCATAGTTTTGAGATCTTGAGCCCTGCTGGTATCAGCTCCGGAACCAATACCCCTATGGATATCTTGGTTGCTCACCAACCTTACTACGTAAGTAACACTAGGTTTAGTGATGTATCAAGATGCTAATGTCCGCAGATGTATCCTTTCATGCATCTCCTCAAGGATGGACAGTTGTTTGTCTTCACCGCCAAGTCATCTCAGATCTTCAACATTGATACCAACACCATCGCCCGCCAAATGCCGGATCTGCCAGGAGTTTTCCGCACATACCCCAACACCGGTGGTAGCGTCATGTTTCCCCTCACTAGCGCCAACCAATGGAGCGCCAAGATCATGATCTGTGGTGGTGGTGCTTATCAGGATGTTACTGCTCCTACTGATCCGAGCTGTGGTGTTATTGCGCCCGAGGATGCAAACCCTACCTGGGAGATGGATGCTATGCCCCAGGGACGCGGTATGGTCGAGGGTGTCCTGCTTCCTGACGGATCCGTCCTATGGCTCAATGGTTGCAACCGCGGTGCTCAGGGATTCGAGCTTGCTACCGACCCAACTTTTGCCGCCCTCCTTTACGAACCTACCAAGGCACTCGGAACACGTTGGACACAGCTCGCCTCTTCCACTATTCCTAGGCTGTATCATTCAGTTGCTCTCTTGTTGCTTGATGGTACTGTTCTCGTTACCGGCAGCAACCCGCATGAACAGCCCATCTTGCAAACAGGGCCTGGAGTTACCTTCATAACTGGTACGCATTAAGGACCCATACGTGTGAATTTGAGCTAACTTTTTGTTTTAGAGTTCCGTGTCGAGAGGTTCACACCTCCTTATCTTGTGGGTGCTAAGGCCAATCAGCGTCCGACCGCAATGGCCCTTTCCTCTAAGAACCTTCCCGCCAACGGCTCGACTTTCACCATCTCGTTCAATGCTGCAAGTGGTACTCAGGGCATTAAGGTCGCCCTTTACTATGGTGGCTTTGTCACTCATTCTGTTCACATGGGACATCGTATGCTCTTCCTCGACAACACTGGCTTCGTCAGCAATGCTTCTGCTCAAACTATTACTGTCACCATGCCCCCCAACAAGAACGTGGCACCTCCTGGACCTTATGTTGTCTACGTTGTCGCGGATGGAACTCCATCCGTCGGCCAATTCGTGACTGTTGTTTAAAGGAAAATTCAAATAGCTGTAACGTCATCCTTCTATTAGTAATAATCTAGTTTTTCCTCCATCAACCAGTCCTCCATGAGCTAGCTGTATACTTTTTTTTCTCTTTTCTACATCCTTTTTTTTTACCATTAACTTGGTTTTGCTATCCGGGTTCATCTTGTACAGTGATTCGTCTATGGAGGGTGATTCAGGAGAATTAAAAGGTGGGGGATAGATTTTATATTACGAATTCAAGAAGTTCTTAAGCACTATCCCTCACATGCCAAATGGTTGTATTAAGTGAAATTGTCCTAAGCCCAATCTCGCATGTGACTTTGTGCGTGAACTAGGTCAACCGTTCTCAAGGGAAGGTAAGTTAGCGGTAAGCCCTGCTAGTATGCAAAAAAAAGGCATCGGGATTACGGTGTAGTTGAACACTGGTATTGCACGTGGCGCTTGCCTGATTGCATTGGCCTTGATAATTGTATGGGCCCGTTGTCTTGTCTAGTCAGCACGTGCAGCTTAGGCGGTCACGGCGAGTCACTCGGATGGGAATCATGGGATTGTGCTTTGGTTGGCAGGGGTTGCGGTTAAACTAGGGATCCCTTTTAAGGGAACAATATCGGACAGGCTATCAATGCGGTGGTGGTGGTTGTGCTAGTATAGTATAGTCAGTGGTGTTGGTGTTGGTGTTTCCTGATGGTGTGGTAGCTAGCCTAGACTATGCATGCTATATAATAAGTATAAATCAGCGAGAGGGGTGGGGGCGGGGGAGATTTTCGCACGCGCGGTGTGATATTTTGTGATTAGTATATGGCTTGATTGATTTACGCTACCGTATTGGGTAAAATAGTACTGGTACAAGTGCCAGAGGAGATGTTTTTTTCGCACAAGACAAGGTGCGGATAGCTAGCTAGCTAGCGAAATAACCCCTTTCTTGTATTGTACGAAAATATCCCCCCTGGGTAATTGTTTCGTAGGATGATATGTTCATGTTGGTATTGGTGGTGGTGGTGGTGGTAAGATTTGATTTTGGATTTACTCCTTGGTCGGCTACTTTCATAACTTGTGCATTGAGAAGGGTTGGCATTATTATTTATTACTATTATCATTATTATCGTTATTGTTACTGTTACTTTGTCCTACTTGATCGATTAGTAGTGGGGGTATGATAAGTACAGTAGAGTACCGTAGATTCTGGGTAAACTCGACCCGCCGCTATTTCCTGTATGGTAGTTACTACCCCCGGAAAAGCGAATTCGCCACGGGGTTAGTCTTTAAGAGGAGTGGGTAGTGGCTGCCTTAAGAAGTATGGTGGCGGGTCATGTTTACCTAGAATTTACGGTACAGTTGTCCTTCCACACTGGTGTTGCTGGGTTAGATTTCGTGCGGTGAATGGAATATCATAACCTGGGGTTTTTATTATTATTTTAAATGTGGAGTTGAGGAGGTTCGGGTGCGCTGGGTTGGGGGTGTAGTAAAGGGATGAGGATGTGTTGATGGGGGTTTCTTTACTTTTTTATTTATTTTTTTACCGGGGTGAATTGCATCGCGATGCTGGTCTGACATGTGTGTAGGAGATTCCTTACTGTATTTTCAGGGGGGGGTTTTACAGCCGCATTAGGCCGGAGGCCTATCGGATCTATGTGGCTCCCGGGGAGGAGAGTGGGGGTGAGGCGAATCGGTTGAAACGCATTTGGAAGAGTAGTAATCTTGGAATTTCAAGTGAAGTGAGGTCCCGTGATAGAAGTATCGTGGTACGGTTGCACTTGAATAGTAAGCCTTGCCATAGTGAGTCTCTAGCTGTACTAGTACTAGTAATGAATGGCAAGGGTAGAAAAATCCTGGTTTCACAGGATTTTATTTACTATAGTAAGGAAATCTCATCCCAAAGTGTACTAAGTTACGATACATTCAGCATCTTCATTACAAATACCGGCTAACATAGATATAGTTCCCACTCCATAATAAATTATACTGCTTTCTAGTCCGACTCAGCCTTGACCTTTCCCCTTTCCCCTCCCCCTTCTTCTTCACCTGCCAGCTCTCTTTATTCCCCTCTTTGAACTCTTCCCTGTACCAACTTGAAAGCCTCTGACTTTCCCCTATTGGGACTTGATTCACACCAGAAGCCCTCTCAGTGCACTTCACATCCCTCCCACACTCAATTCTTCCCCTCTACTTCTTCTTGATGAACTTCTTCTCTGACAAATCCCATCCTGATTGCTGCCTTGCACTAGCCCTCTCTGCTATTTTCTCCAATCCATCCACCTTTTTCCTCGGTGCTCTGAGAGTCATCCTAGCTTCTAGTATTGTTTGATGGTAGTGGCTGTCTTTTACAGACTGCAATTTATATTCTGTTAGGTGGAGATTTATTTGGTAAGTGCGGGTCCTCAATTGAACTAGGTTTGCAGTGAGCATTTCTGCTATAACATCAATTTGGATGTAGAAATAGGTGATGAGATTAGGGTTGATATCTGGGTGGGTTATAGCCTTGGTTATAATGTTACCCATTTTGAGTGGTTTGGTTGATAGGGAGGCTAGGAGGAGGAGGGGAGTTAGTGTCTTGGGTAGAATATGTAGGGAGCTTGAGTAACACACCCAGGAATATAATAAATATTTAGTGCTTTTGTTTCCTGCAGAAGCTGAGAAAGTGTAGGAGGTATAATATACTTTGGTGGAAATATCTGAATTGCTATAATGAGTGAAGATATATTGATAGTAGTGAAGGAAGAAAATATTGGATGACTAGAAAGCATTTAGGAAGAGGAGTGAGAACTCTTTTATATTAGTAGGGATCTAAAATTCTGCCAAATGGTTTAGCTCAAAAGAAGCTGGCTGCCATTGAGACTTCCTGTGGGGCAGCATTGTGAATCATTGAGTTCCCATTGTTTTTGGTATACTCAGGACCATTAACTATGGGTACTTGATGCATTTAAGTTGGTTGTTGGGAGGAAAAATTATATTAGAGGCCATTGAACTTGAGGGCAAAAGAGCATTGAGCCTCAAAGTGGGTTTGTGGAATGGTGCCATTGAGGTCAGTCCTATTGAGGCTGACTAAGGGAAAGGCAATGGCAAAGGAGCTACAGCGTCTCTAGCTGATATTTACCCTACTAGCTTCTGCCACCGCTGTACTGTAGGTGATTTGCGATATATCGAGTGAGATCATACATTATCTTCTGTTCAAGGAACGGATAATCGCTCACTAAAGACATCCAGAGAGCAAAATGATGGAGGTTCGACGATCGTGCGCAGGTGTTGATGGGAGGAAAGAAGTGTAATCGTGTGTGTTCTATGGAGGTTGCTAGCTGAGTTCACTTAAGTAGTGAAAACTCTGCTCGTATATGTGAGCCCTATATTCCGTACATGCCCTAATCGCTCCTCCATAGGGTTGGGCTTCCTGTTACTTGCGCTCCGCGATACAACGTCCTACTGCTGGGATTATTATACCATCACAAAAGACTTCCATTGAAATCTACCAGCGAGGAGATACCCGGCCCTTTCTATTTAAACCCCCAAATCTAGCTTTCAGTGTGATGTGTATTTTTTCCGGAGTTGATGTTCTATGAAATACTTAGCTGGCATAGTGGGTAAGATGTTGAGAACTGATTGATCCCTGGCACAATTAGTAGGAGCCCAGGAGCTCAAATCATGCTTACAACGAGTTATTATTGAAGGATCCGTCATGCAGGGCAGGAGAATTAAAAAGTCCTGACCTATGGAGACTGGGAGATTGGAGAACCTAGACTTCATCAATAGGGCTATGGGGCTTATCAATCCCACTAGGAAGTGGCAGAATCCGACTCTAGAGCTTTAGGTTGGCGATCGACGGGGTATCAGAACAGAATGAAAAAATTTCTTTTGCTTCCTTTGGTTTGAAAAACAAAAACAGCTGTGGGTCCTGAAAGCCATAGATGTTTTGGCTTTCCACTCTAGCAAGCCACGCTCTCCCTATTTGTTATCTTGTAAACATTCCTTTTCTTTTCCGGCAAAGTGAGGTGTAGATAGTCCTAGTAAAAGACATAAGATGGGCGGGCGCCGGTGGCATAGCCAGGATAGGTGCCCGATGTTGATATAAGATCGGCCCGAGACTGGACAAATTTGGCACCTTGGCGTCTGATTGCGTTATTAGGTATTAGATCGCACTTCTCGAACTCGCATCATGGTATGATACATAAGTAATCGATAATATAGATATAATATCACCAACTCCATCAGGTAGACTTTACAAGGTCTGTACCCTCTTATAGTGCTGAAAGACACCAACTTACCCCGCCACCGGATAGACCACGAGATTTGAATGGCCATTAAACTGCGGGTACAGCCCCAAACTCACTCAAAGCTCAGCAATGCCGCGATTAAGAGGATAGCGACAATAACCCAAAAGGAACTTGGTATCTCCTGCTTGCTGTTGCGGCGGTGGAGCCAAATTTCCCCCCCAAATGCTAAATATTCACTGGTAGGTAGGTACATCCTTAAAACGGGAGCCGGAAGACGATGTAACGCATTGCCATGTCGATAGGTCAGGTGTTGAATTCGCCAAGGGACAGAAAATACATCGCGGAAATGCACTGATTTTCTTGATTCGCTTGACTTAATCTAGTTCATAACCACGCTATTATATCCTGCCTGATTCTGGGTGTCTCAGCAGATATATGAAGTTCCCTTTACTGTCGGGTTACTATCAATACCATCAGTGAATACTTCAGGCAAGGCATGGAAATTCAGCAATATCGCCAGTCTGGGGAGGGAGAAGGAAAAAAACGAGAGAGCGAGAAATGAAGCTCAGATTTTGACTTTTGGGGGTAATTGAAGTTCACTTGGGTTAGGGGTGCTCTGTGCCATTTTGGTTTGGTTAGGACATCTGCCTAATCCCATCCTATCTAGTAGTATTATTCCTAATATTAGTCCACCGCATCCTGCACGCTTGCTACCTTATATAATATTTAGAGTGTCTAGCACATGGCTCTCCCGCTACTGTGTCGGGGGAACTACTGGGCTGGAGCTCTTCTACTATTATATCCGGTTCGTGAAACATGCAGTTGATTGGTCTACTGTACAGGCATGCTATGACAGCTTGGGTTGACAGTTTTTATTGAGCACCAAACAGGTCATCATCCCGAGTTTGCATGGCGCCCTGTAAACAAAGGGACTTTTGATATTATTGAATCAATGTAGGAATATTCCGCAATTTTAGCGATGCGGCGGGCAATCCATTAATCGCTTGGTGGGTCGTAAGAAAACTTGGCGATTCGTCTAGTTTCCTTACAAAATGGACGAGTTTGACCAACTACCTTTGAGGTGGACAACAAATTTGGTTCTGCAAGGAGCAATCAAGTGAAAGGGAATCAGAGGGAATTTAACATAAAATTGCCATTTTGTTTTGCCCTGCCAACCAATGGGGGTATTGGTATGCTAAGTGGGTGAAGCCAGCCAGTGTGGTTGCTATGTAGATATCCCTTGCAAATTCACCGCCTTGGCAGTGCTTTTCGGCTCTTCTCTTAGAACTCTGACACTCAGGGTTCTTAGCATGTTTTCTGTAACTTAGTGTTCAATTGTGTGAGCCTTCACGTTAGGCTGTGGTACCCAAGAAAAATCTCTGGGTTTTTCTGATGTTATGATAGTAAGTAGGCACCTTTTGAGAATGGGGGTGTCGGTTTCTTTTGTCGCCAAGATCGTACTGTCATACATATAACCAATATGGTTAGGATGCGCTCGTCATCGGATATCACTGGGCCTTGGATAGCGAACCTCAATCGGCAAGACATGCGGGAAAAGAGAAATTGCGCAGTGTTTTTCTACGCTCGGTAAACGATGATATTGGGATACGGGTGTTTAGGTGACAGTCATGGGTGATGGTCTTTTTTTTTTGAAAGAGAGCGAGTTAGGCAACCACACCCGGATACCCGATCTAGAGAGAATGTTTAAGTGTATGAATGCCACGAGAGCAAAGAAAAAGAAAAGGCTATGTGCGGTATAAAAGCGAACGGCTGATGAAGGAAAGTCTGACCCTGATAAGCCTTCCAAGAAGCTCAACACCCAGCGATGAAACCTGTGAAAACCCTATTAAAATAGAATTAGATTTAAGGGAAACTAGGTGAGGTGAAGATGAACGCGGAAAGGTAGATACCCCTCCATCCCCAATCCATGCTGAACACTAGAAGGCCTAAATCCCCCCCTCCTCTCAACCTCTAGAATGTTTCACCTTAACTCCTAAGGCATGAGAATTGGTTGAAAATGTTCCGTCTGTTTGGTCTTAACCTCAGTCATAATCCGGAAGGGAGGAAGGGTATTTCTTACCAAAAGCCGTAAGAATGTCATCTGCGTTCTTTATATGTCATAGAGACTCTTGAACCGTCCTTCTAGCCCCCTCTTCATGCCCTTCATTATTGCTTTGCGGTTGAAAACATAAAGATTATAAAACCTCCTGCAAGTCAACGCCAAGGCAAGAACATCCAACAAACACAAGCACTCTCCCATAGCCATCAGAGCAAGCTCATTTGGGACTGCCGAAAAGGTCCCACTATCACTAGACGTGATATTAGAGATATGGGAAAGTTGGTTGACAATAGGTGTGAATTTTTCAAGGGCGCGGGTCATGACCTTCGGAAGGATGGTGTTTCTATGTTGGCGAAATATTTGCAAATACAGGTGGCGAACACTAGTGAATGCTAGAATCTCTTCCGGCGTTTCCATTGCCTCGATGATGCTTATTACAATCTTGTGAGGGAGGAATTGCCTGGACGTCATGGTATCAGTGGGGATGGTTTTTTTTAGGGTGAGGGTGAAGGGGTGGTGGGGTATCCTAAGATATAGTGGGAGGAGAAGGGTATAGAGTTTTTCTATCGTGGCCGGAAGGTGGAGTAATTGGGTATGAAGAAGGGGACACGAGGGTAAAGGGAGGGGTTGATCTGAATTTTCTATCCTACGGTTACGCGGGATATAAAAAAAATAGCTGGTAACGAGACTCTTCTCCCTCTTCTCCTCATTAATTGCTGCGAGTGCTGCAGGAGAGAGCCTCAAAAACACGTAGGCAGGCCTGAATTTCTGCCTGAATTTTTCAAGTGTTCCAAGTGATTTTTATCCGGAAGGTAAATGGCAATTGTGTGGAACTTCCTTGGTTTGTATCCTTGGAGAATAAAATAGGGATTTACCAGACTCTCGGTATGAGAGAAAAGAGTCTCGGGAGCGGAAAACGCTTCTCTTGTAACTAAAAATTTCCCTTTGTAAAAAGGGAATTTTTGTCTAAGTTGTGCTTTTTTTTGAGAGCCTTTAGCTCCTACTTCAAGGATTTTCTGTTATGAGGGTTTCTCGTATTGAGCTCACTGAATCAGGGCCCACCGGTAGGAATAGAAATCAAGTAAATCTATTGGAAGCATGTCCAAAAGGTCTATTTAATCCAATGTTAAGCCCCTAGGCGAGCCTGTAGATAGAGTGCAGATATACAGTCAAGCCTTTGCTGCCCCGAGTTTGTGGATGCCTGGCTGCCCCGGCAGTCTTTCGCCATATGCCCTGTGGTTGGGAGATGTTTATCGGTGGGTGACAGATATTCCTAGATACCCTCAAATACCTTCAAGTGCCCATAGTTATCTGTAAGCATTGCAAAATATCTGAGGATATCTTCTGGTGGTGTAGGGCGGGGGCATACGAAGGGAAATTAAGGATTTCCGATAGGTTAAAAGCATTGAATATAGTATTGACGCTGCGGAATTTCCTATCACTCGATAATCCTTAGAATGTAGTGTTGAAAAAAGATGGAATGGCCGAGCTGTATGCCGGAGACATGGGAGAACGAGAGATGCTTGAGAACTTCATGCTATCTAAGAGGGCCGGAGAGACCTACTATTTGTGCAGCAGTGGAAAAGAGATCAAAGGAAACGATATGGAAGACAAGAGAAAACAAATGAGAACAGAATTGCATATCTGATTAATTGGTCGAGCGGTCGCATGAGAGAAAAGGTAAATAGGATAAGTTAAACTCAGACATTACACTGACACCAAGGCATACTGACCGGCTTTGTCGTACACGAAGACGTAGAAAGTACATATCCGAAAGTACTATTTCAATATGTAGATAGATTACCCACACCCACAATTCCTATTTGGTTTCCGAGCCATTTCTTCCATCATATCCCTATCGTTGCTAACCTCAAATACCCAATACTCTCCCCCTTATGGTACCTCCTCCTGAGCCTGGTTCTCTAGATATTCTTCGTCCTAACTTCGCATCACAAACTGTTTCTTATTTTATTTTAAGTATTTATTTTTTGAACCTAATCATCAGGTTTGATTACTTATTTAGGCGAGGATATATATGTGTACACTCTGGACCTGCACTATGATCTACACCTAGAGGCCTCTTAACCCTAGGGCCGTAAACGATAGGGTGTAGATCAAATTTCACGCCAGTATAGTCACGTAGGCACAGAAACTATTAATACATACACTAGGGGCCCGTTCAATCCATGTCGATATTTACACGTCCTAAAATTCCTTGAAATCGGAAAAATCATGATAGGCCACTCGGAAGCTTGCGGATATCTGTTGTTGAAAATATTCGATGCGGAGGCAATGATCGGCAATGAAGGTTTTACGTAGTGGAGTAGAGCGGCTCAAGTGAAGACGCGGAGTTTGAATCAAACCGTGAAGGAATTTATGATTTCTTACATTGTGCATGTAGAAAGGAAAATCTTGAGGAAAGTCAAGAACAGGAAGGAAGACTGAGGTGAGGAAAGAACTAGAAGGAAGGAAAACCAAATAAGAGAAAACTTTTCATAGCCTGGGTGTCCCTCTGCCGGTGTGCACATGCGCACCACTACAGCTATTTCTAACAATTGCCTTGCTCTAACTACGGAATAATCTACCATGACTAGCTTTGGGGTGGCGTTGACCTTACTGCTGCATGAATTGCAGCCAGAGCAAACTCTAATTCATACTTCAAGAGTTTAAGGTGTGATGCCGCCAACCCATGGACCTCTTATCCCAGGATCCGAAGGCCTGTCAACCCCTTTTAACAGAAATCTAGGGATTCCGGGTTTTAGGCGCGAACCAACGATTAGGGGATATGGCAACCAAAAGCAGTGATTACAACATAGATGTCATCAATACCACTCGGCCACAATCTTCAATTTGCGCCCAAGTATATTTTGGGAATTAATTCGCTTGTGCACTATCATCAAAGTCCTTATGATCTCTAGGGACCTTCTAGGTGGCTTCAAAAAAAAATAGCTTGGCACAGATGATAGCAGTTTGAGCAAATCTTTCTCAATTCAAAATTGGCCACTATAGTGAAATTATCTAGGATCCCATTTAAGCCGATGGCATAGAGAGTACTTAATGGAAGACTGCCGAAATGTGATGGTACCCCCAGGGCTATGAAAACTTTCCTAAAAACAGCGTAGCTTACATAACCCTTTTGAATGGAAAGACTGTTCCCGGCGCGGGCGTCTGACTCAACAAAGAGTTGTCTCAGACGGGCTCCGGAGCAGTTAACTCTAGCATCACTTGCCACTTCTCCCTGCAACAATGTTGCTTGTGTCCATATATCATTTATCGCACTCAGGTTCCACAGTACTTCTCTCCCCCAACCTTACGGAATTTGAGCACCGGAAAGTATTCCGCCAGCTCGCAAATATGTAACTTAGGGATTTTCTGTGAAACTGTTTGATTTCGACTTGATACTGGTATATTTATATATATGCCTTCTCCCCCTCTGACCCAAAGACTTTATTGCTCACTTCTGTTCCAGAGTGATTAGGCTTCACATGGATCTCTCAAGCAGCCAGTGTTGTATTATTCCTCCGTCCACCGAACAAACTCAAAGCACCAGGCGGAGACTTATTTGATGTTTTGTGGTCTCGGAGGGAAGGCCCATCTCTTAGCATCCATGAGTTGGAAGCCGCGAAACAGCCGCCCAGTACCGGCGTCAGCCGCCCAGCTCCTAATAGGAACAATTGCCCTCCAGTACAAGGGTCAGGCATCTAGCCATAGCCTAGAGCAGGGGTGGTTGGAGTAGATTTTGGACAGAATTCTGGTACCGTATCGGCCAATCCGCACTCGTGTCTCCAACAGTGGGCACCAGTATGCCCTCTCTGTAGGCTTGTGCTTGTATCTAGTAGTGTCTAAAGATACTCGAGCATGGCTATTGCTACACAACCACCCAACCAGCCGAAAAAGGAGAAGAAAACCGCCTCATTTCAGATACCGGTATTTTATGCCAGATAAAGGTACTCGTAGCCGCCGCCGGCAATCCGAAAAGGATGCCAATTCTTTGTCCGGAGACACCAGTAAAGTATCCAGAAATAAAGCTGCCAAGATGCTTAAAACACCAGTTCTTGCCATTTTTACATTAGGATACCGCCCTTCATGAGTTAGCGAGTAGGTACACTGCAACTAACCGACATCTCAGCGCAAAAATATCCTTTGGCGAAAAAACTGGGGTTCGTTGACCTCATGGTGAAGGGGTTTGGTTCATGATGTTTTAGATCCCTCCAGTAACACTTCCTATAGTTGAGGAATATGAGACTAATCCATGGGCTGGTTTATTCTCTATACAGAGACATTCAACTCGCCTGGCAGTATTTACCCCTTGGGTGAGTTTTGGGGTTAGGAGTCATTGAGCAGTTCTTAGAGCTTAAAATAAGGTCTGACTAGGAAGTCGCCCACCACACCCAACAAACATCGGGAAGTATTCGATTTGATGGTCAATACTCGAGTATGTTGGAGACAATGCTATCGACACCAGTCATCATAGTTTCCCTTATTAGTCTTTTGCGAGGAAAAGCCATAAACCTCGCGACGTTTCGCCCACAGAGTACAAGTACTGCGCCTACTGAGACCCCTCTTATGCACTGTGTGGTGCCATAATAACTAAATACCTGACCCTTGCTGCTGTACGGTATGTCGATCAACAACCGTATCAAATTTACGGTTGGGCTTACCGAAAGGGTCTGGTCGCGCCCTACAACCCTATTCCCACGGACTTAGCTAGAGGGGTTATGTCGACATTCCAACCGCTCGTTGGCTAGGAACAGGTATAATATCATACCATTATCTTTTTTCTTGGGCTCTTATATAGATAGATTCTAGCCATGTCACGGAGACAACGCGATCTCCTCTCAGAATCGGGTTGGTATTTTGGGGTGCCATTGGGAGCCAGGACGAGCTGCGGGAATACTGTAACACAAACCCCTGCCCTGCGGTATTTACAGCCAAGGCCTCTCTATAGAGCACCAGTGCTAAAAATGGGCTCAGAATTGGTTTATGGTGCCAAACTACCGAGATCGTATTCTCGGAGGTTTTATAAGCCATTGCCAGTCAAGCCCTCCGCCACCGTCCCGCAAACCGCTATAGTACAATCCTGGGCGACGGTGTCTAGCGAGACACTCCAAACCATCTTAGGCGGGGGGAACTTTTCCGTAAGTAGATCCCGAACCGATGCGGATACATGCGTACGTACGATAACCTTGCGATAGCTATGGCATTGATACATCCAAAATTCCCCTCCAGCAAAAGCAAACTCACCCAGACCGAGATCGCTCGGCAAGGCAAAGAGCTGCAAAGTGGAATATAGAGACTGGGCTAGGTGAGGTCAGCGCACTCATAACAACTCCAAATTTTACTGCAAGCTGGATGCACCACCGGTATTGGTTTCTTAATGGGAACGATTGGAATGTCGTATGAGGTAGAGCGCTTTTCCTCTAATACCGGTACAGGTGCCAAGCCACGATGTTGCACATACCAGTACTATATCAATACCATCTGATTTGAGGGGCCAATCAGATCTTTAACTTGTGGTCATGATCAACCTATGAAATGCCTGAAAAAGCGAAAACGGTACTTGTAATCAAGTGCAAGAATCACTTTGATAACAGACTCCGAAACTCCCTAAGAGAATTATCAACACGAAGACCAAAGAAAACCTAGCAATCTTAACTACTGTACGAGCCAATGCCATGCCCATGCCCATATCCTTACACAGAAATAGTTGATATGTCGCAGAAAAGATTGTTGTCATATCGGTACGAGAAACCTCACCAGTGAGCAAGACAGTCCACCAGCCACCTCGCCACGAGCTAGAGCTACGTATTACATAACCAATAAAATCATCACGGTCACATGCCGCCCCAGTCTCTACAGAAAAATACACGCAATAACCCGCGTTGCTCAATTGGCTAGAAACAAATACCAGCAACGGGTTCTTCATACCTTCTTCCTGGGGGCACAGCGGTGAGCGCCCCTATGCGAAAGTCTCGAATCCCACTTATTGCTGCATTCAAAGATCTTAATCCACCCATTATCGACGAACCCACTACAGGGATACCGCAAGACTAACCAGTAAGGAAGGTATTCGGGACTATAATTCTTGGCTCAACGGAACCTCTTTCTGAACACAACCTCTGCTCCGGATCATCCATACAACCTAAGATCAGCGGTCGCCCTTCGCTTCATACTCAAGCAGGTATCCTAGAGTAGTATTACCTCAGAATAGATACCATGCGGAATGATGCAGTCTTATCGTATCACCAATCGCAATTTACGGGCCCGATAATAGGCTGTGTGTTTGGTTCTGAATATAATTTCCCACTATATAAAGAGGTGGAGGCTCTCGGTGGAGACAACATTGCCAATTGAATATCACCCATGATGAAGCTCAGCTTAGTCTATGTTTGCGCGGCATTTTTGGCTGCTACGGCTGCAAGGGGTAAAGTTGTTACCTCGGAGAAGTTGCAAAATGACATTACGGAAGTTGAGTATGTTGTCCATTCTAGCCCCCCAAACTTGTCCGAGTACCTCAATTGCTGATAATAAAAAAGGTTGATGAAGAACCTCAACCGTTTGAACCAGATCGCACGCGACAATGGTGGGAATCGTGCCTTTGGCTTTCCCGGCTTCGAGGCTTCAGTAAAGTATGTTTTCGAGCGAACAAGTCGGTTTTCTCGTACAGTCGACACTTGGATTCAAGACTTTCCCGCCTTGTTCAACAAGGTCGAGTCCATCTCTTTCCAAGTTGACGAAACGGACTACTACATCTATGGCCTCACATACTCACCCTCCACCCCTCCCGAGGGTATTACTCTCCCACTTGTCCTAGGGCCCGAGGGTACCGATGCTTGTAGTGTGGACGGATACGCTAGCCTTGACGTGAAGGATAAGATTGTGCTTGTAGAAAGAGGAGCGTGTCTAACAGGTGGTACTCTTGCCGGGAGAATTCGACCAGCAAAATTGGCGGGCGCGTCCAATGTTATCATCTACAATAACGTTCCGACAAAGGTTACAGGTGGAACATTATCTGCTCCAGATCCAGAGGGGTTTGTAAGCAGTGGCTTTATCAACCAAGTCGACGGCGTGGCTTTGAAGGAGAGGCTTCTCGCTGGAGAGCAGATTATCGCATACTTCCAACAGACACAGCTCATCGAGACAAGAATTACCCAGAACGTTTTTGCCGAGACAAAGGGCGGTGATCCTAATAATGTCATCGTTGTACGTTGATAACACGATTTACATGCACCTTCGTAGATGATACTAACTGTTATCAACAGCTTGGTGCCCATTTGGACAGTGTCCAAGCCGGTCCGGGAATCAACGATGACGGTTCAGGGACGAGTTTGATTCTCGAACTCCTTACTGGCATCAATAAGTACGAAATCAAGAACAAAATTCGTTTCGCCTGGTGGGGTGCAGAAGAGTAATCCTCCCCTTATCCCATAAACCCAGTTCCCTGCTAACACCGCTCAGGAACGGTCTGCTCGGCTCAAAGTACTACACCTCCCACCTCAACCAGACCGAAGTCAGCAAGATTCTTCTCTACCTCAACTTTGACATGGTCTCGAAGGGTTACTTCGGCGTCTTTGACGGTGACGGCAGTACCCACGGCCTCGCTGCTCCTCCGGGGTCAGAAGTCATCGAGAGGCTCTTCGTTGACGATCTCACTGGCAAAGGCCTTACAGTCACCCCGGTGCCATTCGCTGGTTCAAGTGACTACGCCAGTTTCATGGACACCCTGAGGAAGCCTATCGGTGGTCTACACACGGGAGCTGGGGTTGCGCAGGACCCGTGCTATCATCAGGCTTGTGACGACTATGCGAACCCAAATTCTACCGTTTTGACGGTTAACGCTAAGGCATGACGCCCTTCACCCCTTCTGTGCTGCGTTTTGAACGGGTGGAAGCTAATTCGGGGGAGGGGGGTTTTTTAGAGCGCCGCACACGTCCTCACGGTACTGGCTCAGGACGGGCACAACTTGATCCCGAAGGATAAGGCCAGCACTCCAGCTAGACGGGACGTCTCGGATATAGTCCACTGGACTGTGAGCGAGGGGGAGGGGCATGTGGGTGCTTGCGGTCATGATACTTAGCCTTTAAAGTATTTCTATAGTCCATTAGCACGGAATGTATTTATGAATGAATACAATCCGCCCTTCGCTGTGAGGGTATGCTTCTGATGACTGGAGTGGTCAATGCCTTTCATAGGGTATCACTCGCAGGGGAGGTTGTGGGTGGGGAGTCCCGATAGTGATCAGGGAAAACTCTATATTATTTTCAAAAAATCCCTTTAGGCGCAGAAAAGGTACGACAGATAAGATTTTTTAAGGGCTATTTTTCCTACGGCATAAACTCCCTTGATCACAGCACTGCAGCATGATCCGTGATTTTATGGAAATATAAGGGGCTGTTTGTCGGGACCGTTTTGCGTGGCTACCAACCATGGTTTGACTCAAACCATTGTTTGTAACAACAGGGGTGTTTGGTGGATGTGAATTACAAACAACGGTTTGCATCAACCAGCACCAATTTTTTGACCATTTATGAAATAAGGTATAGGGTTCTTTCAACCATGGTTGCGCAACCATGGTTTGTAGCCACCGAAATTTTCCAAATGTGTAACAACAAACACCCCCTAAGCTTTTGCATACCACAACAAGGCAAGGATAGTGCTTTACATACATACGCACTAGTTATTCAGCGCTATACTAATTCCCTAGGGTCTACTCAATCTAACAAGAAAAGAGACGATTCATCCATTGCAGTGCAAAAATTTCTGCCAATTAGATTCACTCCTTTCCCTCTAGACCAGCGCCCGCAGTCATTCAGAATTCTCTATTTACCAACCTCCCTCTAGCCTTTCCTATTCTAACAACGGCGAGTATCTACTACCTAGGTCCACTCTGTGAAAGGTTTTCTACAGTCAGGATGTTACCCCAGAATTGCAGCATCCCGCTAGACATCCCAGTGAGGACCCTCCCATTTCCACAACAACTTTACTACTACACTATATCCGCTCTAACTACCCATAAAAGCGATATTCGCCCAACACCCTAGCAGAGATCGGACGGTCGGTGCCCCGAGCCAGTAGTAAATGTGCTATTTAAGTATAGTCATGCCTAGCAGCGCAGAGGAGCGGTATTTCACTATACGTGTTAACAAAGCCAAATTAGCAGATGGGGGCAAGCAAAGCCTATCAAAGCAGATTACTTCTACCTCCCTCACCACGCCGAGGCACTTCCGCCAGCACTATATCTTGCATACCATATCAAGCTTCTGCATAAAAATAAATACTAGAAGGTATAGTGAGCTAAGCTCCCCACAAGAACATCATATCCCCACCGCCTTCGGAAGCTCAAAAAGAGGAATGTGTAACTCCCCTTCAGTGTCTAATTTCCAAGCCAAAGGAATACTCTCGACTGGTGCTTGCAGAATAATGGCTGAGAGGTTGGCCACCACTAGCGTTTAAAGAAGGTTGTAGGTATTTATTAAAAAAGAAAAAAGAAAGATAGCAGGCTCCGCCGAGCCACCGTCGTCACGATTTGCCAAGGTTTTTTTCGTCTGAATCTACAGCTCCGGAAATTCCGGATTGATGAGAGTTAAGTATCGTAAGGAAATATAGAAATGGCTTAACTCATTCGTTCTCTTGACATCTGTCCTTATAGTCCTTTCCTGCAACCATTGTTTTATGTCATCAGATTGGGATTTGATGGGCATATATTCAATCATAATTCTAGAAAAATGCCATAAATTAGGTGCCTCGTATTCCAGGCGAAGACAATTATCTAAGTTAAGGACTCAACATATGAAAGGATGATTATAATTGAGCCTGATTAAGCGCATACACCAACTTAGTATGACGAATGATATTAAATATCCTAGAAGCCAGTATTGGAGGCTCCCAGACATATGGCCCCTTAACGAGGATGGACTTGGAAAACAGCGAGCTACATCTAGTATTATAGAGTAAGAACTGTGCCAAAGACCCCCATAGGCCACCATCGCAAAGGATGGGAAACTACTCCTTCGGGTTTGTTAAACGCCAGGCGATTAACGGAAGGGAGGGTGCGAGTATGTATTGGCAGTATATATAACCCACCGCTCTTCCAACACCTGGAGGGCTGTTTGAGGAACGTAGTCCATCTCCAAACAATGGTTTGCAGTCATGATCTTGGAAACCAACCAACAGCGCGCCCCAAAACCTGCCCACTTAATCCATTCTTTCAAAGCCCATGATTAGTCAGTCCACAAACCGTGGTTTGGAGGTAACTCACTAGTAAGTCGCCCCAAAGAGCTCCTAAATTAACGAGGGCGCAGCGGAGCTGCTCCTGTAACGGCTCAGTGTCAACTCAAAAACCCCAGAGGAGCCTAATGAGAAAATCCTCTCCCCAGCTACCAATATGTCAGGCAACACTCCCGTGCTAGGAACCATCCCCAACCCATCCACCGACGACAATCTGAAGCGGAAATCACACTCTCTCGAAGATGACTCCGTGAATCCCTTAAACATATCACCCCAAAAAAGAGCGCGATATGACGACGAAAAGTGTAGACTACAACCGCAGCCAGTACCACTAGGCTTTATTTATCTACTTCCTTTTCTATCTCCAATCCCCCCATTAACCCTTAAGAGCTACTTGATCCTGAGACCCTCCTATTCTCTTTTGGGCTCCTTTGATATACATCTCAGCTTTTTCCGTACATATTCTTTGGTCTCACATCTGCACATTTCCCACCTTAAGTTTTATCTTCTCCCCTTTTTCTCTTTTCCCCTTTTTTCTCTATTCTCCTTTATTCCTTCCGATTTTACTCTACATCCATTGCGTTGTTCGAGCGGCGCCGTTGGTGACGGGATCGAATAGAGTAAATAGAGTAGGATGCGATGGGGCTAGCTGGCCAAGGACATGGTTATGAAAGGCAAGCCAATAAAATTTGATTTTCCATGACCCGGAAGACTCTTCCACGCTGTGGAACTTAACAAATCCATTCACAGTATGGCAGCCGCCCTTCCTATATTTCACCTCATCCCATTCACCCCTCAATTTCCCTTTTCTTTCTCTCTCCTTCTGCCCATAGAGTAGAGTAAATCTCTCCCTCCCCGCATCGAAAAACGCAGCAGTATCAGGCTGTCTCGGGGACCCCGTAAGGAAAGCGCTAGAGCAGCAAAAACTTGCCAACACAAAGAACGACTGCTAATGGGCTTTCCTCGGAAGGTTATACCACGCTCGGGGCACGCTTGAGTTTGCTTGTGGTGTTGTATCCGAAGCATTACTCCAACGTGACTGAAGTAACTTATGTTTGACTCGGAACACCTGGAAGAATCAGAACTCGTATTGCAACAGATAGGCCCCTTGTGTGCGTTCAAGTAGACCCTAACATATATAACAATACAACATAAGTAAATACCACACTCTACCGCTGATATATACCCCCCTATATCTTCACATTTTCCTACTTTACATTCCATCTTCCACTTCCCACGCCCGATCCTCGACAATTTGGGGCACTTGCTAGTAATGTTCCAATAATGTAGTACACTACTACACTGTAAACAGCTGATTCTGTCCAGTAAATTATAGCTGTAAGGTAAAACACCGAGAAACGGTATCTTGCACAGTACAATTTGATGCCACGCAACGGCAGCTTTCCCCATGGGAGAGCCCATGTTTAGCAAGCCCACCGAAAGTTACCGGGCTCTATGATACAGTACTTTATCATATGTTATGCCAACTTCTATTCAAGAACCCTAAAGACACACGGTATAACACTCTGTAACCAATAAGAACCCAAGAACACCCATGCCATATTATATGCAGCAACCATAACCACAGCACAGCACTCAAAACAACCCGTTTCATTTTTCGGTTATTTGACAGGATGCCCCTGCGTAGCACCGAATTTAACAGAATGCGCTTGCGAAAAACAAGTTTGATAGAATACCCTTTGCTGCATGTCCCCCGGGTAAATATTTTCATTAGTATTCACCTTGCCCCCCCTTATATAGGTGTAGCAGATAGCAGAATGCTTTAAGTGGAAAATGTAATTATATTATACTAATATACAAAACCAAGTACTAAACATGGGATTGTTGGCAGGTTCGAGCATAATGACCAACTTTATAGCAGGTTGAACATTATAGAGGTGCTCAACTAGCATTTTCTCCACTGGTTCTGGGAATATATGATGGGGGGGTCTCTATCTCTTTTTCTCTTTTTTGCTGGTCTTCCACAGCCTGAGGGTGCCCGTGTAACCGGTAGTTCCAGGACTAAATATGACCCATAATGAATATCCTCTTCCATAATTTCCATTTGCATAGTTTCCTTATTGCCCATATCTGGATCCGTTAAGAGTTTTAAACCAACTTCCTTTGTATGTGCGACAGCAGTGGTTTACTGACAAGGCTATAACAGGGCTATTTGAGGAAAAATAAAGACCGTGATTGAAACTAGAAGAGCAAAGTATATTATTATTGATAAAAGGAATGGAAGGAGAAGACCGAGTTCAAGGCGGCTATTACCGTACTTTGCCTAGGAACAAATATGTAATAGAGTCTGCATCCTCCTTTCTTCTCTTGTAGGCTATCTCCGCCCACACAGAGGGGCATACTATCAAACTTTTTTTCACAACGGCATTCTGCTAAATTCGGTGCTACGCAGGGGCATCCTGTCAAATAACCGTAATTACGAATATTACGACAGTATTCAGGACTAACACAAAAGAATCCCAGCCCATTATCTGTACAACCTCTGTGCAGTTCCCTAAAAGAGACGAAGATCATAGTAACATCTACATATATAGGATCATATTTAGAATCCTATTTACGCACCTACCTGCCCACAATAGCAACTACGAGTAAAGCGTACTGGTAGCAGCACCATCTAGCCCAAGGCCCGAATCCTAATAAGGCGTTCTCCTATCATCAATCAACTAAATACCCCTCAATTCTAACGGTACCGCCACTACTCGTATCTACAAAATAGATCACCTCTCGCCCAACTTGCATGGCTGCGGGGATAGCCGATGGTTTAAGCTTAAACTTATAATGCTATTACTCATAGGTTGAACTGGCCATGTAAGAGATTTTATGACATTCCAGAGAGAGATAAACTGCGTGGAGTGGTTCTTGCGATGCTATTGGCACAATCTTAGGGCTCTAAAGGCTACAAGCTACCCTACATTTATAATATAATAATTACAGGACCTTTGAACTTGAAACTGCTCAAGCGAAGATATTATGTCATATGCAAAAGCAAGCAGCTCGCCACCCGAGCACGGTACAGTACGAGCGAAAAAATGCCCAATGTTGATAGAGGACTGAGCTATCTGCACACTCGCCGTCCCACAAGCCTTTAAGGCATTTTCACTACCCTGCTTCTCAGGGTTTGCCTGTTGGTGAGTGCTCTACAGACTACCACTATTGTTGCGCTGGAGGATGGGCACAGGAACTGTACCGTAGAAACTCGAACAATGAACCATGTGCTATGTCGTTGGAGTTACCTCCTTTGGTAAGGTCTGGCGGTTTGTTGTTTTTTGTCTTTTAAGGGGGCTGAGCAGCTCCGTTTTTGCTGTGTTTTTCACCGCTATTCTCAAGTGGATAATTCTTTACTGTAGGACACGGTTCGATTATTCGAGTTTCTACGGGCAGAGTACCGGTACTGCGATCATGCTTCATTGAGGTAGCCTGGGATGCTCGGGCGCAAATTAATTGCTCGAAGTGCTCGTGACAACTGCCTCCCTTCGTCAACAAATCGTGCCCTATTATCAACCATCAAGGAGTAGCACAAGTTCTTGGTATGGAAAATAATAAAAATGTTTATTCTGCAAGGCAACCTCTGGGAAAAAGAAATGTGAAGAAAAAATTGAAGATTTTTGGTGCTGCGGCTGCTGTGGTACCGTAAAAACTCGTTAAATCCGCTAGCGCTGATCGTGACTCGACATTTCGCAATCCAAAACAAAACACCTAGAAAAGGGATAGTGTTTTCCTGACGCAGTATAGCTCGGGCCAGCTAAAACTGGTAGATCTCATTAACAGGTATTCGCAACTCGGTTAACCTACTTGGCGAAGCCTATTCTAGTTTAGTATAATGATCCTGGTTGCGCAGATCCCCGATCCCGCTAGCGGATTTAACGAGTTTTTACGGTAGTAGTGGGGCCAACAAGTTACTGGGAGAGTGAGGGACGATCGTTGCCGCGCCCTCATTTCGAAGACGCTACGAGCACTTAATTTGCGCCCGAGTAACGTGCCAAGGTTACACTACTTGGCGATTCATAGTGTATTTGGATAAATTGGCGCCAAGATTCGAGGGTTTAGGTGTTGGGAGACCTTGGCGCTAGCATATTCATCTGAATACTTTATGAGCCGCCAAGTATATGACCCACTCAAGAGGGAAGAGCAGTTCGCTTCGGGTAAAGTCTAAAAAGTTTGGCTCAATGGATCCCTGGAACCCCCAGGAGCGTGTTATGGCACTGGGACAAGTGCCGTAGTTGGTTTGTCCAGCTCCATGATCTGTAGGAGGTTGCTTTATGATCCAAAATGCATGTTATGGTCTTAATTCGACAGCCTTATCCACCATCCGGTAAGGGAGGAGTCTCGGTATTCCCAAGGATAGCGAAGGATATTGTGAATCGTGAATTCTATTCTCCTCGGCAGCCTCAGCCAACAAAGAGACCTCCCTAGCAGACCACCCCACTCCTTGTACCACGATGGGGGCAAGGTTCACACCAAAATGAGGCACAAAATACGAGGGCTTGCTTGGCGTCCCCTATACCCACCTGCCCGGCGAGTTGATACTTATACCGCGGGCCCTTCCTCCTGGAAGCCCTCGTCTCTGTCCCTCCTCCCACCATTGTCCGTCCCAAGACCTCGACAGACCTCGACAGACACCGTCATAACAAAGTGCAATGAAGAGCCTGGCCCAACTGTACATCCTGGCAGCCCTCACGGTTGTCCCATCACTAGCGGCAGACTTGACCCCCCACCCCCCATCGAGCCCCGACCTCCAGCCAATGAGCGATCCCAAACCCAAATTCGAAGGTTTTTACCCAGGGATTGTTCCTACCACCGAAGCATCCAGACTTATGAAACGGCAAAGCGGGTGCGCTACGGCTAACAGCTACGTTTGCCCAAACACAGGCAAGTGCTGTCCTGTCGGGTACAATTGTGTGGGGGACGGTGTGAACACCGGGTGCTGTCCAATCGGCAGAATTTGCGACCCGTCAATTAGATACTGCCCCGCCGGACAAACAGATTGTACCGATATAATTGGTGTTAGCGGGTGCTGTCCTACCGCCACGCACAAATGCTCAAATTCTGGCGGAACCCCAGGGTGCGAGAGACTTGGCTCTTCTGGTGGTTCGTCTGGCTCCAATACCTCCGTTTGCGATCCTGGAACTTTTATGTGCGCAGGTGGGGGCTGCTGCCCCAACGGATCGACATGCGTCTCCGGGACCGCGCTTTGTCGGAAGCCGTGTGAATCGGGGTGGACCCAATGCTCATTTGGCGGGTGCTGTGATCCAGGATACTCTTGCGATGCCTCAACCCAGCTATGTCGGAGGACCGGGGGGGGCAGTTTCTCAATATCAATCTCAATGCCGGCTCCAACTTCTAAGGCTGCCACCTCAGGCACCACTCTCATCAACCCTTTCACCACAATTTCAATAAGACCAACCACTACCATCGCCGATTCGGAGCCCACAGCACCCTCTGAGACTAAGGACGAAAATTCTTCGAGCAGTACAAAGTCCGTTGAGACAAGCCCTCGCTCTTCCACAACAGCGCTGCCGAAAAGTAGCAACAGTGGCAATGCTCTAAAGCCAGGAGGATGCTTAGGAGGATTTGGAATTGTATTTTTCTTTGTTTTCTTCTACCTGTAAACATTAGCAGCTTTCTCTCTTTCTTAGTTGGATAATTACGGCGGATGATACCATTAATGGCACTTAATACGGGTATGAAAATGTTATGATACCATTAGGAAGAAGGTACAAAATGCATGGATCGATGGATCGATTAACCTAAGCCTCGCCATCGCTAGCATTATTAAACCAGAGAGTTATACTGTTCCCGCATCAAAACGGATCAAATGGATTGATGTCTGCAGGGTTGGGTAAACAAGCTACAACTCATCATAGTATACCTAAATGGCCCAATTGAATTGTTTCTTCCCATAAGTTGGTCCCGTAAAAGCAGTTGCAGCAAAGAAGTTCGAAGCTCTCAGTGTCACAATTACCAGTAATGCGCAGCGTACCAGTGTTTCCCCATCTGCGAGTACAGTACAGTACAGCACTCGTACGGGTGCTCGAGTTGATTAGTCTCAAGAATATTCCCTCCCTATTCAGGGTACGGTACTCGCGCGTGGTGCAACCTAGCCTCATCCAGAATCACAAAGAGTTCATCCACGCATCTCCAATTAAACCCCACCAAAAGATAGCAACCCTCACCCCTCCTCTTCCCC
>QOVD01001882.1:0-15496 GCA_003521225.1 Tuber microsphaerosporum
GGCTAGCCTGCCGAGCCTGGAACAGCTAACTACTCGTCGGTCACGGCCCCTTTATATAGGCGTTCCTCCCATAACCCTTACCCTGGTGACTCATACCCTTGAGTCACACAACCTCATGACCTGTATTGAGTCATGTGTGAAATCTATCAGCTGACTTCTAACAAGTCAGCTGCGCAACATACCTAAACCAATCATAACCAGTAACCAGTCATGTGCGCAACTCGCGTCACATGAGTGACACCCATGACTCCTAATGTGAGTCATGTGCAAAAGTTATAAATCATATGACCACAATCGTGGTCATGTGAAATCATCAACCAATAGCATTATAACGATGACATCGCAAGTGGGAGTCATGTAAAACAAATCACAAACCTATGACTCATAACCATGAGTCATGTGAAACCATAGTCCTCGCTTAGTCAGGTTTGTGACATTAGCTGCAATCTCCCCTAGCATCGGTCCCTCGATGCTTATTTCCCAATATCCAACATCTGATTTCCGTGGCGTTTAACTTGCCTCATTAGTCGTCTGTTGATACTCTCCTCTTATCTCCATGACATTCTCACAATTCCTAGAATGGTGTTATCGACCTCCAGCGACCACAACTGATCCGCAATGGTTTTCTGTTGATTGCCGATTGTCTCCTCTTGTAGTCGTATCATGTTCTCGCGGTGTTTGTTTCGCCTTCGTAGGCCATCGATCTGCTTGTGTAGGCTCTCGACGTCCGGAACCCTTCCTTCCCTTTCCCTTCTCTCCACTTCTTCCTTCATGCTCCTCTTCCCCTCAAGCCTTATCCTCACGGCTTTTCTTCCTTTCCTTGTTATTTCGTGTTCCCTGGTCAACGGTGCTTCAGCCCCTCCTGGTCTGGGATAATATCCCGCTTGGATTTTGTCGTTTTTGTGGAAACAACAATTGTCTTTGAAACACTTTTCCCACGTGTATATCTCCGAATGCGACATTCGATTAGGTCTGGTCGGAAGAGGAGGAGGCTGAGGAGGAGTTGCTGCCGATTCGTAAGGCGTTTCGTAGGGTACCGTTTGACCGGTACAATGTCTTCTTGGTTTTCGAGGAAACCAATTCCCTCCTTGTTTTTCGCCGATATGGACTTGACATTCGCCGTCATAACAGCCCGTCCACGATAGGCTGAGATTCTCGTTTCGTTCAATGTTCCGCTTCGCTTCGAGGTGGTCTGCATCCAGCTCCGATTCTGGTGGCCCTGAGTACGGTGGGCTAGTAGGCGGAAATTGGCCGAAGCTGCGATTGCCCTAATCGCCCCATCCTTCTTCGCCCTTGAGTGGTGCGGCAGTCGGTTGTGGGGACTCCACTTGCACCCATTCTTGGTTTTCCAGGGTAGTGGGAGTGGAATCATTGAACTGCGAGCTTGGCATTTTCGAAGTTTTCTGACGTGTACCAGGTCTTGTCGTCTTCTGGTGAATATCCAGTCCACTTGGCTCCATATTGCAAGTGGTTTCGATGTACTCGAGAGTAGATAATTTCTTCGAGTTCGTATTCGTTTTCTCCGTCTATGTCAATAGGCGGAGGACGAGTTTGGATTTGTGAGGGGAATTTGTTCCCCTCGTATGGTTCGAGAAGTGAGATCTGGAATGTGTCGTGTATCTTCATTGAGGGTGGTAGAGCTAGCTTATAAGCGCTGCTGCCAAGCTTCGCCACTATCTTGAATTGCCCGATTTTCTTGTAGTCCAGTTTCTTTGATGGTCTCGTGGTCTTGATGTTGCGTGACAACAACCAGACTTTGTCTCCTGACTTGAGATTCGGATCGGGTTTTCCGTGTTGATCGTAATATTCTTTTTGTCGTAATTGTGCTAGCACCAGATCGCTTCGTAGTGTGTCGTGTAATTCCCTCATATCTTCAGTCAAGATTTTCTTCGTTTGCATCAGATGACCAATTGTTTCGTATTCTGGGTTGATTCCGTAGTTTGCGTAAAATGGTGTCGTCTTGATCGTCTCCTGATATCCATTATTGTATGCGAATCCTGCTAGTGATAATGCCTCATACCAATTGTCCTGCTGGTAGTTGATATAGGCACGGAGGAATTGTTCCAATATGGCATTGGTCCGTTCTATTTGTCCGTCCGTTTGCGGGTGAAATGCCTACTGAGTCGTCGTTCGATTCCCATTTTCATCCTGGTGTCTTTCCACATGTTCGATGTGAATAGTGTGCCTCGATCCGTGATGATATCTCGTGGGATTCCATGTAGTCGAACTATTTCTCTTAGAAATAGATTTGCAAACTGCCGAGCGTCCAGGTCTTTTCGGCCTGGTATAAAATGACTGATTTTGGTCAGGCGGTCGATGACGACTAAGATGGTGTCATAATCATTCGATACAAGTAAGTCCGTAATGAAGTTCATTGCTATTGACTTCGATGGTGAATACTGTGCCTCGTTTGGTTGTAATAGTCCGCAGGGTGCATGTCGTACCACTTTCGTTCGTTGACATGTGTCGCAATTTTTGACGTATCGTTTGATTTTTGCTCTCATATTTGGCCAATAATATTTGCGGCATATGAGCTCGGTAGTTTTCGCAGTTCCTCCGTGTCCTGCCTGTGGAACATCGTGGTCGTTGTAGATAAGGGTGGTCCTTAGCCCTTCGTCGTCTGGTATCCATATTTTTCCCTGATACCATAGGTGTTCATCCTTCCATTGCCATAGCCCAAGTGCTACCCCTTTCATTTACTTTTCTTGCTTGTCTAGCGCATTCCTGATTTGTTTTAGGTATTCGTCCTTCTGGCTCGCTTGTTGTATCTTTCCTTCGTCCATGTCCTGGAATTCCACTAGTTCCAATTAGTTGATTTCCTCCCAATACTGTTTCTTCGGAACTAGTATTTGAGGGAGGTTGATGAGCCTTGGATCTCCTACCGTTGGTAGGTCTCCCGCTCTTCGGGTGAGTTTGTCCGCTTCCCCATTCTCTTTTCCTGGTTGGTAATATATCTTGAAGTCAAACTGACGTATTCGTTGTGCCCATCGTTTTTGTCGGTCGTTAAGGTTATTTGAGGTCATTAAGGTAACCAGGTTCTTGTGGTCCGTCATACCTGGTACCTGGTGTCGACATCCTTTGACGTATCTTCTCCATTCCTCCACGGCTTGTATGACTGCTAATAGTTCTTTGTCGTGGATGTCGTAATTGATTTCGGCGTCATTTATCGTCTTGGATCGAAACGCGACTGGTCTCCATCTTCCGTCTGGTCCTTATTGTGATAGTATTCCTGAACAGACATGTTTCGATGCGTCTGTTTCTATCATTGTTGGTCTGTCTGGGTCGTAATGGACCAAGCCCGGTGACGTGATGAGTTTCCTTTGTAATTCTTCGAATGCTCCCTTTTCGACATCTCCCCATTCCCTTTTGACAGCTTTCTCGGTAAGCCGATATAGGGGTTTGCTTGTCCTGCTGAATCCTTCTATGAAACGTCGACAGAAGTTACAAAAGCCGAGGAAGCATTGCACTTCCTTAACCTTTGTTGGTGCCGTCCATTCCCATATTGCTTTTGTTTTGATTGGATCTGTTTTGATGACGTCTTCGTTGATGATAAATCCAAGGTATTCCACTTCTTTCTTGTGGAATGCGCATTTGGAAGGTTTGACCTTCATTCCTGGTTCGTATATGTCTGCCAAGATGTTGCCGACATCTTTTCGGTGTTGTTCCAAAGTGTCCGAGTATATTAGGACATGGTCCAAATATACTATGCAGCAGATATCGATATATCTTCGAACTGTATTGTTGATCCATCTTTGGAACGCCGCAGGTGCATTGGTTAGCCCAAAGGGCATTACCAGGTATTCGTATTTTCACAATTTACTTGAGAAAGTCGTTTTCCATTCATCGCCTTCCTTGATTCTAACGTTGGGGTAGGTGTCCTTCATATCGAGTTTCGTGAAGTATTTGGCGGTGTTGAGCCGATCCAGTGCTTCGCTGATGAGTGGCAGTGGATACCTGTCTTTTTTGGTGACTTCATTGAGTTCCCGGTAATCCACAAATCGCCGAAGCTTTCAGTCCTTTTTCTTGACGAATAGTATTGGCGACGTTAAGTCTGTCCATACTTCTCTTATCCATCCTCTTCCTAGGTTCTGGTTGATATATCGTCGTATTTCGTCCAGCTCGTCTGCGCACAATGGATATATCTTCTTTGTCGGAACTTTCTCTCCGTCTTTTAGGTTGATTTCCAGGTCAACTCCTGGTCGGTGTGGCTGAAGTCCAGTTGTTTGTTCTTTTTCAAAGAGGTCCATTAGGTAATGGTATTCATTTGGAACTAATTGTTCTAGTTCCTTCTGTTCGTTGGCTTTTTTGTTCCTGATAGCCAATTCCGTGCTGATGTTGATTGCTTCCAGTCTCATCTCGTTTTCGATCCAGCTCCTTTTGATGATCCCGGTGGTTTATCCTTTCCGGAAGAAGTGGCCGAATGATTTAGCCCAGATTTCGCTTATCTCGATCCTTGGTTTTGACGTACTAGCTTTCTGACTAGTGGGTTCCTTGGTTTCTGTACTGGCGAATCCGTGGTCATTTCTCGCAGTTTCGTCCAGTGAAGCTATTTCGTATAGCTCTCCGTCATTGATTTTTTCGATAATCAACTGTGCGATTCAATCTCCTTTTCGTACCATGTATTCGGTAGTTCCTTGGTTGACCATTACTACCTTCACTTCACCGGTATAGTCGGCGTCTATAACTTCCGCATTGGTGCTGAGTCTATGCTTGACTGCGAGACCACTGCGTGGAGCTATTCGTCCGTGAGTGTTGTGAGGTAGCCCGATGGCTATTCCAGTTCCGATCGTTACCTGCCCCTGGGCTGGTTTGCTGACGTTCTCAATTGCCTACAGGTCACTTCCTGCTCCCTTAACCGATCCCTTCGTAGGTATTCTCGCTTCGTTGGTCAATCGTTTGACCTTGACACGCTTGTCAATGCTGGCCTGGACTTTAGATAACTTGGTGATCAAGTATTCTTCCAGGGCTTCCGTTTCTGGTACAGTATACGCAACAGGTAGACAATTCAGACACCATGTTGTGCATTGTTCGCTGTTGAAAGTAATCTTCTTATCGTTCCAATCGATAGTCGGATAATTCGTTCGTAACCAGGGTATTCCCAAGATGACCTCATGGTTTTGCAAATTCGCCACTTGGAGAGTTGCTATTTCCCTATGGCTATTGATGGCCATAGGCACTTCCACGACGTGGGTGACCGGCCCCATGCTGCTTGGCTTCCTATCCGCTAGGTAAATTTCTCTTGGTTTCTAAGCTCGTGTTGTCGGGATCCCATGCTTCTCGCATATCCACTGGTCGATAAAGTCTTCTGTTGCTCCCGAGTCGATCATTGCGTTGATCGTAACTGTTTCCTTTTTTCCGTGAAGTCTGACCTGCATCATAATATGATCGTTTTCGTTTTGAAGTTTTTCCGTGTAGTTGAGTACCGCGTAGTAATTTGCCAAAATGATGGGTTTCCGGTCAGGTCTGTCCCTCAGACCATATCTTACTGGGGACATCCTTCGTTTCCCGACGGTTCGGGTTCTCGTTCCACTTCCATTTCCCTGATTCTTGGTTTAGCTGCCCATGGTGCCTGTCGTTGAGATTGTCCATTCCTCTTGTTGACTAGTATAGTCCCTTCCGTCCCTTGCATTGTTGCAATCTTTTGCTCTATGATTTGCTTTTCCGCATTTGAGGCACAGCTGTCCTCTGAGTCTTCTTCTGAATTCTTTGTTAGGTAGCCTCCAGTTAGGCTGCCTTCGTGTCGCATCGAGGTCCATTGGATCTCCTCTTTGGTCGTTGGTGGATTGCCTGAATGTGCCATCCTGGTTTCTTGGTACCTCGACCGCTCGGTTTGATCTATTTTTCTGTTGTATGCTGTTGACGAAGCTGATGCGATTTTCCTTTCTCATAGCCCGGTTCGCGAGGTCTTCAACATCGTCCGTTTCGTAGTTGTCTTGTCCCCATGGGTCTTGTAGGGTCCTGTTGATTCCTTTAAGCAATATTCGTTGCATTAATTGGTCGTCGTAGTCCTCTTCCTCTGCTGTCGATCGGAATTCGCTCCAATAGTCGGTTATGTTTCGTTTCCCTTGAACCATGCCCTCGATCTTGGTTCTTGCTGCATTCTGTGCGTCGACGTCAGCAAACTGTTTTCGGAGCGCATCTGTAAATCGGCCCCAGGTTTCCCAGCTTGCTGTTTTCCTTCCTTCCGCGTATGGTGTTATCCATTTTGCCGCTACTCCCCTTAATAGTGACTTTGCGTATTTCACTTTTTCAGTGTCGATGGTGATGCCCGTCACCTGATAATACCAGTAGCATTGTGCTATCAATGTCCGTAGTGTCTCCCGTTCTCCTTTGAACTCGGGTGGTGGCTTGACCTTCAATTTCGAGGTTCCTCCCCCACCTTGTGCCTATTGGATAATTTGTCGTAGTTGTTCTTCCCTGAATCCTGCCAATTGGATTGCCGTCGCTGGACCGCCTGCTGGGGGGTTGCTCGGCCCGCTGGGTGCCGCTGGTGCAGACATTGTGTTTCTTCTTGTGATAGTTGGTGATGCTGTTCCTTCGGATTCTGGTGGGGATACTGGTTCCGGTGATAATGGGCTTCCGGCCCTTGATGTTCCGACTGATTCTTGAAGTGCTTCTCCTAAAGGTTCTGTGTCGAATACTGCTTCTGCTAGTGGGTCTTCGTGTTGTTCCGACGTTTCTTCTGTTTGTTAGGTGCTGTGATGGGACGCAACCAAATGTAACGATCCTTCCCTCCGGGCGATACTTGCAGCAGGTAACAACTTCCTTGTTCTCGTACACTACTTTGATAGCCGAACACACTTGCTCCTACCGTATAGTCCAGAGCTTGCTAAGAGACACTTCTCTTTTATTCGCCTGGAATCGTGATAGTAAAGATAACTTGTATTGATAGTATAAGAAAGTTCTTAGATGGTTGCGTGAGGAACTAACTACTCGTCAGTTGTTTTTTTTTCTTTTTTCTCTTTTTTTGTTTTTTTATATCATATATTTGTTGTTTTAACGTACAAGAAATAGCATGCATCAGATATGGCCAAAACAAAACCCACCATGACACAACAAATCAAAACAAACAAAACCCATAAACAAAACTAATCCTCCATCGCGTCGAACCCATATGCATTTCATAAAATTAACCAAAACCAAGTATACTGCCGAAACAACCTTATGACCAATGAAAATACATCATAACGTTTCCTGAATCATAAACCAAAAAACTATGAAACTCGGCAAGTACCGGGGCGTTGCAAATCATCATTGCCCTGGCTCGGGTGTCTCAGATTCCCTCTAAGAGGTTACCAGGAAGGGAGAGCCTTGGTCGCGGGCCCCTGTTGGGGGACGACGGTGGAGTGGCGGCTGGGACAACTGGTGGTGGTGGGACATGGTAGGGGGGCATGCCAGGGGGGAAGCCTGTGGCAGTAGAGAGGATGTAGCCGGCCAGGACTTTTAGGAGAGAGGCGGAGTCCCAGAGCGGGGATGGGGAATCCAGCGACAACTCCCTTGGAAGGAAAAGGGAGCGCGCTTCCGATCTCGAGGGGCAGGTCAGGATGGCGTGTTGAAAGTCTTCCACTTCAGTCTCACAGTGAGGACATAGAGTGGGGTCATCGTGGTTGTACCAAGAGGTGTGGCCTGCGAGGTAGCTTTTACCGGACCTGATCTGATGGAGCCTTCCTGCGACGAAGCGGGGGAGGCCCTGGAGGGGGTGGGGTGAGAGGGAGGAGGGGAAGGTGTAATAGGCTGTGGGGCAAGGCTTACTCAGCAGGAAAGGAGAGACTGCCTGAGGAGAACCTTGAGGCGCTTGTTGGCCTTGGACATTAGCACCGGGTCTGGGAGATGAAGGACAGAGCCAGAGAGGTCAGTCTTAATCATTGGGAAGAAGGCAGGGGAACTGAGTGCCGTGAAAGCTTCGTGGACGATCGAATCAAGAGGAAGGTGCCTTCTGCACCTGGTCGGTGAGGAGGCCCAGTTGAGAGGGAGATAGTTTGGCGCCAGTTTGGTAGCGTACTGTCGGGCAGATATGGGAGTCCTCCAGTCATCAAGACTCGGGAAGGAAGTGTGCAGCCTGGCGGTCGTGGGGTTGGCCGAGGGAGGAAGGCATGCTATCCGCAGACCGGCGAGGCGGCGCTGATAGGCGGCCAGGAGGGAGGCAGGGGGGAGGCACGACTCAATGGCCAGGATACCCGTGGAGGTGGAGGAGAAGCACGAGGTGGACCATCTCTGCACTTGTCTCCAAAACACCTCCATCTTATCCAACATTTTCGAGCCGGGGACGAATAGGTTGGCCCCATATAGGAGCACTTGGCGGATGACCTCCATGGCCAGGCGGTGGGAGAGGAACGGGGGGATGCCTTTTGCGGGGGAGCCGAGTGCTCGGATGACAGCGAAGGCAACTTTTGCCAAGGAAAGTCTCTTGTTGAAATGGGGAGAGGTGGACAGAGTGGGTGTGAACCAGGATCCAAGCCATCTAAGGGAGTTCGCAGGGCGGAAAGAACACCCGTCGAGGAAAATACAGGATAAGGAAACGGGGCCTCTTTGTAGGAGGGTACGCCAGTGGATAAGCTCAGTTTTAGGGACCGAGAAGGGGACGCCTAGTTTGGCACCCATATCGGAAAGTGCCCGATAATGACCTGCCAGAAGTGAAACGTTCTCCCCATATGCGGGGGAGGAGACTGTACTGGCGTAGTTGTCCACGTAGGAGTGGACCTGACCAAGGGGAACAGAAAGGTGCATTGAGGAGACATAAATCACAAAGAGAAGGGGCGAGAGGGTTGACCCTTGGGGCGTACCAACAGAGAGTGGGAGAGAGGTCCGGGGGGATCATTGGAAGAGAAGGCGACACTGCCGCCCATGGAGAAACGACGAAAGCCATTTTACCAGGTAAATGGGGGTGACGAGTGACTGTAGTTTGGAGGAGAGGACCGTGGAGTCAACATTGTCAAAACCCCCTTTATTGTCCAAGAAAAGGGTGGAGGCCTTGTAGCCACGGTCTGCTTGTAGTGCTCGAACCTCGCCGCTGTGTCAAAGGTGGATATGCCGGGGAGGGATCCGCATTGATCCTTGTGTATGAGTCCTAGGGAGCGGGCCAGCTTCCCAAGTCTCGAGCAGACGATTCTTTCGAGGATTTTGGAAAAGGTTTTGAGCAGGACAAGCACCCGGAAGGAGGCCTGAGTTTCATAGGAGGCCTTGCCCGGCTTATCCTGGATCACCCCAACAGCTTCTTTGAGGGAGCCAGGTAGGTGGCCGTGCGACAGGAGCGGGGATAGAAGGGCGGGTACTAATAACGGGTATTTGGAGTGGACTTTTTTCCATACCGAGTGGGGGATGGTGTCTGGGCCAGGGGCCGACGTGGGGGAACAGGGCCTAAGGGCCATGCCTACTTCCTCCTTGGTGACCGGTAGGGCGTCCGGGTCGAGTTTGGCGAAAACGGGGTAGCCAGAGGCAGGTCTTGGGGGGAAAAAATAATTCAAAAGAGCCTTGTTGATCTGCGAGGGTGTGTCGGCCTCAGGGAAAGAGGGGAACCTGACTGAGGGGGTTCCGGAAAGGGCGCGTCTTGCATGCCATACTGAATGAGAGTTGGTGCCAGAGAGGAAAGAGTCCAAGTGCTTCTTTTTAGCTTGCTGGATGGCCTTGAAATAGCGGTCCTGGCAGACCGGGCTTCAGCTGGGGGGACCGGGTCGTTGACCAGGTTTGCCTTTTGGGCGCGCCTGGATGCGGCATGATAGGCCTTTCTAAGAGAAGACAAAAGGGAAGACAACCAAGGTTTGGCCCTGACTAACAACTCGTCGGTTTGTTTTTCTTTTTTTTTCTTTTTTTTTTTTTTTATCACTCTTTATATTTCGTTTTAAGGCTTACAGTACACGACCCACTATGGAACAAAAAGGATGTGCAGCATCAGCTATGACCCCAAAGACCCGGTGCGCTTCCAAACCCACAGTGCATCCCGTACCCCCCTTCTGCTAACATCCTCTGACCCTGCCCGACAAGAGCGGAAACCCACATACAAGTCCGGTACTATGGGTAGAAAACTAGAGAAAGAAAATAGAGGCCGAAGCTCCGACAAGACCTCCACAGATGAGCAGAAAGTAAGAAACCAAACGACAGTGAGACCCTAACCGAGAAACCCAAAAGTGTACTACTGTCCCAACCAACATACCCCAAGAGCTTTCCCCCCTCGGGGGGCCTGTCCCCTAAGGGCCCCAAAAATTGGTGAACGCCGTATGGAAGCCGTGGGGAAGGGCTATAGATAGACCGTGGAAGGAACGACGCAATCGAAGAATTCCAGGGCGGTGTGGCGTAAGAGGATGCAAACTAACCCTCCGGAACACAATCGAGATGAAAATGTTGGCAGTAGGGTGCCATCCGGACGAGGAGGAGCCGACCGCGGCGAGGCGGCCGACAGACAAGGGGGAGGCTGTAACTGAGGCATGGGACGAACGACGGAGAGAGGGGGAGGACCGAGGGGTAGACCCAAACAAGAAGTACGAGACCTAGTGACCGAAACGAGATCACAGATTTTCGACGATGTCGACCGTACCAAACAGTGTTCCCAGGAGGAAGTGCAATACCAGGGAGCAGAACCACGGGGGCCACTACTTCACCGATAACCCGAAACTGCAGAAGGCCATTGACGAGAAAAAGGTTGCCGTGCGTGTGCAAACGCCAAGCGAGGGCAGCGAAGCGAAAGCGGGGAAAGGGAGAGAGAGTAACCATGAACCCCCTAGACAAAGACTGCCCGAGAGCAATGCCATCAGAAGGGGAACAGAGGGGAGAGGGATGAGGACGCGTCACCCTCCTAGGCAGTGAGGCCATCAGAAGAGGGGAGTGGGAGGTGTATGGAGCTGACGAGAATATTCCATGGTGTTGAAATTTGAATCGGCGGAGGTGTAGAGGAGATCGTTCGTGACTAACCACTCGTCGGTTTTTTGTCTTTTTTTTTTTTTTTTTTATATTACTCTTTTAATTTCGTTTTAAGGCTTACAGTACAAGCCCAGCTACTGAATAAAAAGGATGTGCAGCAGCAGCTATGACCCCAAAGACCCGGTGCGCTTCCAAACCCACAGTCCATCCCGTGCCCCCCTTCTGCTAAAAACCCTCTGACCCTGCCCGACAGGAGCGGAAACCCACATACAAGTCCGGTGCTATGGGTAGAAACATACAGAAAGAAAGCAAAGGCCTGAGCTCCGACAAGACCTCCACAGACAAGCAGAAAGTTAGAAACCAAACGACAGTGAGACCCTAACCAAGAAACCCAAAAGTGTACTAGTGCCCCAACCAACATACCCCACCAGCTTTCCCCCGTCGGGGGTGCTGTCCCCTGAAGGCCCCAGAAGTTGGTGAACGCCGAAGCGAAGCTGCGGGGAAGGGCTATGGATAGACCGTGGAAGGAACGACGCAATCGAAAAAACCCAGAGCCGTGTGGCATAAGAGGATGCAAACTATGCCTCCAGAACACAACCGAGATAAAGATGAAGGCAGTAGGGTGCCAGCCGGACTAGTAGGAGCCGACCACGGTAAGGCGGCCGACGGACGAGGGGGAGGCTGTAACCGAGCCACAGGACGAACGACCGAGAAAGGAGGACGGAGGGGTAGACCCAATCGAGAAGTACGAGACCGACCGACCGAAGCGAGATGACAGTTTTTCGATGATGCCGACCGTATCAAACAGAGTTCCCAGGAGAGAGTGCAATACCAGGGAGTAGAGCCAACGGGGCCACAACTTCACTGATAACCCGAAACTGCAGAAGGCCATTGACGAGAAAGGGGTTGCCGACCGTGTGCAAAAGCTAAGCGAGGGCAGCGAAGCGAGAGCGGGGAATGGGAAAGAGAGTAACCGTGAACCCTTTAGACAAAGACTGCCCGAGAGCAATGCCATCAGAAGGGGAACAGAGGGGAGAGGGATGAGGACGCGTCACCCTGCTAGGCAGCCAGGCCATCAGAAGAGTGGAGTGGGAGGTTGGTGGAGTTGACAATGATATTTCATGGTGTTGAAATTTCAATCGCGGGAGGTGGAGAGGAGATCGTTCGTGCTAACTAACTACTCTTCGGTTTTTTGTTTTTTTTTCTTTTTTTCTTTTTTGTTTTTTTATATAAAGTATATTTGTTTTACAACTACCGGGGCACAAAAACTACATGCATAATCAGATATGACAGAAAAAACCCCCACGATCCAACCTGGCGCCCGTGGAAAAAGCCATCATCCCAAGACCCTCTGGTGTGGGCCCAACCGCAGAATCCCGCAGACAAGAGAGAAAAACAACATCGGCTAGCCGAAGCGAACGACAAAGTAAATCCCCAAAACCCTACAAGCAGGAAACAACAGGAAAACCAGTTGCCATAAACTCCTACCCACTGAAAAAAGAACACTGCCTACGCAGCGAAACAAGGAATGAAACGTCAAACCAATACCAGATGAAAGGAAAGACAAACAAGAACAACCCATCAGAAAGAAAACCCAACTGAGACATAGAGTAAACACAACACTAACGATCTCAGAATGGGGCCGGCCATCACCGTTGTGGCGGAAACGAGGGGCAATCATATCACGAAAGAAGCCAGCAGATATTACATCGTACCAAGGCTGAAAGTCGTTCAAGGAGGCGGTGCAATACCATGAAGAGTCGTAACCGAGGAATGCGGCCGTGGGCAGCCGCGGGGGCGAGTGGAGACACCAGACAGATAGGCTGCCAGCCAAAAGAATGATCCAAGCCAACCGTGTAAGCGAGGGTAAGGGAAAGACAAACGAGGTGGCTGTAACCGGACCATGGGACGAAACGACAAGGCGAGGTGAGGGGGTGGAAGGCAAACAACTCGCTAGAAACAACCAACAAACAGGCCATACTCGAGTGATTTCGGACCGAGAGGACGATAGCGAGTACCGCGAAGTTACTGACCGAACCTTTCCCCAGCGAGAGACAAGCCATATAACCAGGGGCGTACTCTCACCAAGTTCCGGACACCATAACGCCGACCGTAAACGTAGAAAGAAGCAAAGCCGACCGGGATGATCGCTAAGCGAGCCTTGCGACCTTGAGACGAGGCGGTGGTTGAGAAAGCGGCTTCAAGCAACTTCTAGGACAACGCTTTCTCAAGGCGAGGCCATAATAAAAGAAGAAGAAGGTAGTGTCGTCACCCTCCAAGGCAGGGAGACCATCACAGGAGAGGAGAGGGAGGGGATGGAGTTGACGATGATTTCTCATGGTGTTGAGATTTCAATCGCCAGAGGTGTAGAGGAGATCGTTCGTGACTAACTACTCGTCGGTTTTTTTTGCCTTTTTTTGTTCTTTTTTCTTTTTTTTTTTTCTTTTTATTTTTATATCAAGTATATTTGTTTTACAACTACCGAGGTACAAAAACTAGATGGATCATCAGATATGGCAGAAAAAAACCCCACGATCCAACCTGGCGCCAGTGGAAAAAGCCATCATCCCAATACCCTCTGGTGTGGGCCCAACCCCACGATCCCGCAGACAAGAGAGAAAAACAAAATCGGCTGGCCGAAGCGGACGACAATGTAAATCCCCAAAACCCTACACGCAGGAAACAACAGGAACACCACTCGCCATAAACTCTTACCCCTTAAAAACAAAAACCCTGCCTAAGCAGCACAACAAGGAGTGACACGTCTAACCAATCCAAGTGAAAGGAAAGACAAACAAGGGGAACCCATGAGAAAGAAAACCCAACCGAGACACAAAGTAAACACTACACTAAAATCCAGGAATGGGGCCGGCCATCACCCTTGAGTCGTAAACGAGGGGCAATCATAACACGTAAGAAGCCAGCAAAAATTACATCGCACCAAGGTTGAAGGTCGTTCAAGGAGGCGGTGCAATACCATGAAAAGTCGTAACCAAGGCAAGCGACCGTGGGCAGCCGCGGGGGGGCGAGTGGAGCCACCAGGCAGAGAGGGTGCCAGCCGAAAGAATAAGCCAGGCCGACTGTGTAAGCGATGGCGAGGGTAAAACAAGGGAGTGGCTGTAACCGAGCCGAGGGACGAGACGATGGGACCAGGAGAGGGGGTGGAAGGCAAACAACTCGCTAGAAACAACAAACAAACAGGCCATGCTCGAGTGATTTTGGACCGAGAGGACGACAGCGAGTACCACGAAGTTACTAACTGAAGCTTTCCCCAGCGAGGGACAAGCCATAGAACCAAGGGCGTACTCTCACCAAGGTCCGGACACCATAACGCCGACCGTAAACGTAGAAAAAAGTAAAGCCGACTGGGGCGATTGCTAAGCGAGGCTTGCGACCGTAGGACGCGGGGGTGGGTGAGAAGAGCCTTCAAACAACTTCTAGGACAATGCTTTCTCAGGGCGAGGCCATAATAGAAGAGGAAGAAGGAAGTGTCATCACCCTCCTAGGCAGCGAGGCCATCACAGGAGAGGAGAGGGAGGGGGTGGAGTTGACGATGATTTCTCATAGTGTTGAGATTTCAATCGCCGGAGGTGTAGAGGAGATCGTTCGTGCTAAGAACTCGTCGGTTTTTCTTTCTTTTTTTTTTTTTTTCTTTTTTTTTTTTATATCACTCTTTATTTTCGTTTCAAGGCTTACAGTACAAGACCCGCTCACGGAACAAAAAGGGTGTGCAGCAGCGGCTATGACCCCAGAGACCCGGTGTGCTTACAAACCCACAGTCCATCCCGCACTCCCTCTCTTGCTAAAAACCCTCTGACCCTGCCCGACAAGAGCGGAAACCCGCGTACAAGCCCGGTACTATGGGTGCTAACTACTCGTCGGTTTTTTTTCCTTTTTTTTTTTTTTTTTTTTTTTTTTTTTTTTTTTTTTTTTTTTTTTTTTTTTTTTCTTTTATATCATATATTCGTTGTTTTAAGGTACAAGAAATAGCATGCATCATCAGATATGGCCAAAACAAAACCCGCAATCACACAACAAAAAACAAAACAAACAAAAACCTAAAACAAAACTAATCCTCCAACGCGTCGAACACATACGCATCTGATAAAAGCAACAAAAACAAGTATACTGCCGAAAGAAATCCAACCTAACAGCCAGCGAGAATATAACCATAGCATTTTCACCAAACAAAAGCACTAAGAAACTATGGAAGCAACGGGGCATTACATATCATCAAGGCCCTGGCCCTGGTATCCGTAATTCCCTCAAGAAGGTTACTCGAAGGAAACAATTTCAGTCGCGGGCCTTCGTGGGGCGGCGCTGGAGGAGTGGCGATCGGGACGACTGGTGGAGGCGGTACAATGTAGGGTGGCATGTCAGGGGGGAAACCTGTAGCAGTCGAAAGGACATAGCCGGCCAGCCCTTTTAGGAGAGAGGCGGAGCCCCATAGTGGGGACTGGGAGTCAAGCGTCAGGTCTCTTGGGAGGAAAAGGGAGCGCGCTTCCGCTCTCGAAGGGCAAGCCAGGATGGCGTGCTGAAAATGTTCCACCTCGTCCCCGCAGAGAGGGCAGACAGTGGGGTTGTCGTGGTTATACCAAGAGGGATGGCCTGCGAGGTAGCTCTTACCGGACCTCATCTGATG
>QOVD01001883.1:3029-14779 GCA_003521225.1 Tuber microsphaerosporum
CGCCCCTCCTGAGGACGAGCCAAGTCCCTTAGTTTTAGCCCGTGACAGGTCAGCCTTGCGCTGGTAAAATGTCGCGTACCACCCTCAATGGGCAGGTGGGCTTTGCCCCCCATGGCCCCTCCGGTAAGCTTTCTTCTTTAACCCTTGTTCAACACAACTGCCTCAGGAGCTGGGATGTGTTTCTCTCCTTATTTAATTCGTTTACGTCTGCCAAATATTATATCCTTATTGTTGCGCTTCCAGACACTCCCGTTTGGAGAGGTCGCCTTCCCTCTTTTCCCGGATTTAAATCCTTTTGCCCCCCCAAAGGGAAACCCAAAGTAGCGTTTTTTGTGGCCATTGGTTCTCTTTCCAGCACTATTGTTCTCCCTAAGTTTACAGATAGACCCGATGTCATCACCCTCTCTCTGTATGGAAAGAGGCTTTTTGATGCCCCCATTGACAGAGTAGCCATCGTTAATATTTCCCACTTGTGGGCCAATTCTTCCCTGACCATAATGGTGTCGCCTCTGGTGGCCCTCCCTTGTCCTCTGCACCCAACCCTAGTGATTGGTGATTTTAACATCCACAATCCTCGTCCTGACCCGCTCAGGGCCTTCAGCTCCGAAGAGCTCTCTACCTCCCTCCCCTACTTTGAGAGAGCCACTGACCTAGGCAACTCCCTCCTCAACGAACCCTGTGTATACACACGTTACCCTTCTGACAAAGTGGGCCGCCCCTCGGTACTAGATCTGGCCTTCGCTTCAGTAGATCTTGCTTCCTTTTTCATCTCCTGGCACGCTTCACTCCCCTCTACTGGCTCGGACCATGTCCCAGTCTCAATAACCTTTACTCATCCTGCCATCAGCCCACCGCCCCCAGCCCCGTGCTGGACTAAGACTGACTGGCCCACCCTCGAACCCCTTCTGAAAGACGCCAAAATTCCTCCCCCTCCTGAGCTGCCATCACGATCCTCCTTTGAGGCCTGGTTCAACTTCCATCTCAATGGCTTGACGGCCCTCCTCACGTCTCACACACCAACCACATGATCCTCTCCTCGTGCCAAACCATGGTGGTCTCCCCTCCTCACGACGCTCAGAAAAGAGTTCCACAATTCTACTCGGAAGGCGCGAAAAGGCGATACACCCTCTGCAATTGAGGATGCCAGAGTGTCCAAAAGGACCTACTTCAAGGCAATCAAGGCCGCCAAAGGCGCCGACTGGCGCTCCTTCCTAACTTCCGCCACCCGCAGGTCTATCTGGACTGCCAAGAAACTGGCCCTCGGCAAGGCCCCCACCCGCTTCCCCGAACTTCTGGGAGCAGACTCCCTTGACGAAATGAACGAGGCTCTCCTCGGTCACTTTTTTCCGCCTCGGCCCTCACCCCCCTTACCCTCCTGCCTCTCGTCTTGCCAGGACTCCGAACCCGTAACTGCTGATGAGATCTCTAGATGCCTCTCCAAGCGCTCATCCACTTCAGCCCCCGGCCCGGACACAATCCCCTACTCCGCTTGGAAACAGAGTCCACCTGGCCGCCCCTCATCTAGTCACCTCCCTCCTTGGGCCCCTAGTCACCTTTGGATACCACCCGGCCTCTATGAAGAAAGCCAACGGGGTCGTCCTCGACTAGCCAGGCCAACCCTCCTAGGACACTCCCTCCTTCTTCCCGATGATCGTCCTCCTCCTGACCATCTCCAAGATCGTGTAAAGGATCATGGCTACCCGTCTTTCCGTCCTCGCCAGGGCCCATAACCTGCTTCATACCAACCAATGTGGCTCCCTCCCCTCTCTCTCCTCTTTCGATGCCGTGACGGCCATGGTTGACACGGTCCGCACCCTCCAACGCCCTCGCCTCAAGGTAACCTCTCTTTTCCTTGATATCAAGGGCGGCTTTGACAACGTGAATGCTGTCCTCCTCACCTCCGACCTCAGAGCCAAGGGGATACCAAGTTGTTTGGTCTCCTGGGTACAGTCCTTCCTCACTCAGTGGTCCTGTCGACTTTTGTTCCAAGGCCCCCCTCGTTTGTTTTCTCCTGTTTCTGCTGGGACCCCATCGGGTTCCCCGATCTCTACTGTGTTATTTGTTATTTATGTGTCTCCGTTACATGTTAGCTTGGATCAGGGGGTATGTCTTTCTTATATGTATGATTTTTCCTTGACCATTGCTTCCCCTTCCTACCGTACTAATACCCGCCGCCTACAAAACACCTTCAAGGGCCTAACCCGCAAGGCCGCCGGGAGAAAGGTCTCATTCTCGGTCCCCAAGACCGAACTGATCCATTGGGGGACCCTGCACCAAAGGGACCTGCCAGGGACCCCCCGCGCACCCTCAATATCCCTGGATGATCAGATATTTGCTCCTAAGGAGTGTGTCCGTTGGCTGGGCTACTGGCTTACCCCCTCTCTATCCACTTCCGCCCATTTCTCCAAGAGGCTCGCTTTGTCGCAGGCGGCCTTCACTACCATTAAAAGGCTCTCTTCCCACGGTTCGAGCCTCTCCTCTCACCTAGGACACAGGCTGGCCGTCTCGCTCCTCCTACCCATTCTTCCCTATTGGGCCGATCGATTCGTCCCAAACCCAATCATGACGAGGCGCATGGACACCTTCTGGCACCAAGTCCAAAGGTGGGTCACAAACTGCTTCAGGTCCACCCCGACCCCCATCCTCACGGCTGAAAGCTGCCTTCCACCCATTGGGGTACTGGCCCCCCACCGAAGAAGGTTGGCTGCGCTCAGGCTGATCTGCTCCGCTCCCTCCTTGAACCCGGCCACGGTTAGACTGTGCTACTCCTTTCCGTCGATACTCAGGTACAGGGCTCCCGACTCTGGCAGTGCCCTCTGCACGGGTTTGCAACCAAACCACATGCCACTCAACTGGCGTACACCGCGCCCCTCCCCCCTAGTCAGGAATCATCTCCAAGTCGATTCTCTGGCTCACAACCTCCTCCCCCTCCTCCAAGGGCTACCCTTTGCCCCACTTGCTTCTCCTCACCTCCTCCCGCCGGTCCCTCCCCTGTCCGATCACGTGGCTATGAGGTCCCCATACAAGGCCTTGAAAGGCAGAGCCAGACTCGTCCTCCTCAACGAGTGGCACACACAGTTCCCGCCCTGCTCGTATTACACGTACCCCCTGCAGCTCTCCCCTCACCCCTGTATGGGACTCGGGAAGTTCATGGTAGGTCAGATATACCAAATTAGAGCCCAGAAGAGGTACCTCGCCGCCCCTCCCAGATGATTCGAAGCTGGCCGGCATCCCAACTGCACTAGGTGTGGCCATGAAGCCGAGACCTTCAGCCACACCATCTTCCGCTGCTCGTCCTCATCGGATACCAGGGCACCCCTACTCCGAGGCGTGGATCGGGTTGATCAGGACTCCCCCCTCTGGACCTCGCTCGATCTCCTCCTCTCACTGTCGGCGTTTATTAGTACGGCAAGAATCAATTACCACCCAGGCTTAGCCCCATCCCCAGAGTTGTTTTCAGATATGGTTTTTCCTTCCTCTCCGTTACCCGCTGTTGGGTTAACTTTTGATTCTTCTCCCCCTCGTCCCATTTAGGGAACGTGGCTTATTTTTTCCTTCAAAATTGACTGGTCTTTTGATTTAAGTTGGTTAATTTCCTTAAAATTTGTTTCTTAAAGGACGTTGGGCCCCAGTTGGAGCTCGGTTATGTTGGAGATTGGTTAAGTTTTTCCTTTGTAAATTGCGTTTGGATTTAAGGTTTAGTTTACGCCATAGCTAGCGCTGCATGCGAGTTCTTGTACCTTAACAACAAATACATGATAAAAAAAGAAAACAGAAAAAGAAAAAAAAAGAAAAAAGAAAAAAAACCGTCGAGTAGTTAAGTCACGAACGATCTCCTCTCCACCTCCGGCGCTTCAAATTTCAACTCCATGAAAAATCATCATCAGCTCCATCCAAGAAAGCCTGTTCCTTTATTGGCCTCGGCCTAGGACAGCTCCCTCTCCACTCCTTTCTGCCCTTATCATGATCTCGCCCGGAGCAAGCGTGTTTCTAGGGGCCGTTTGCGTGGTCTTCCGTCTCATTCTTCATCCTCTTCCCGTTGTTGCTTCGCCTCGCTTAGCGACTGCACATGGTCGGCAACCCTCCTTTCTACATTTACGGTTTGCGTTACGGTGTCCGGACTCTGGCAAGAGTACCTTTTCGTCTCAAGAGATCGACCCTTTATGGGGAAAGCTTCGGTCAGTAACATTTCGGTTCCTGTCTTTCGCCTTGTCTTCGAAAATCGTTCGGCTATGGCCTGTCTGTTGGCTGTTTCTAGCGAGTTGGCTACCCATCCGTCCACCCCCCTCCGATCTTTGTCCAGTGGCTCTGTTACAGCTATCAATCCTTTTTATAATCGGCTTTCGCCGGGTCGGCCGTCCATCGAGCTCCCGGCCTTTGCAGCTTACTGGGGCTCACCTCGGTTTCGGTCACTAGTCGTATTGCACTGCCTCGGTTAGCGGTTTCGTTCCTTGGGTTGAGATATAATTATCGGCCCCGTTTGACATTTTTGGCCACAGTGGACCCCCTTGGCTATTAACACCTTTGGCTTTCTCTACGTTTGCTACTGGGATATGAATTTGGTTTCTTTTGGTTTGGCTGGCTGATTGTTCGGCGTCGGTGGGAGCTGTGCGGGTTGCTGGTTTTCCTGTTGTCTCTTGCTTGTATTTGAGGAGTATTTTTGTATTTCTTGAGGGGGGGATCGTGTGGTTAGTCTCAGACCATAGAGACTTGGGGCAATGGCTTTTTCCAGTGTTCTCGGCGGGGTTGGGGCTTTTCTTTACCATAGCTACTGCTGCATGTAGTCTTTGAGCCTTGTAGTTGAAAATCAAAGCACCAGATATAAAAAAAAAGAAAAAAATGGAAAAAAAAAAAAAAGAAAAAAAAAATGTCCAGCAGTTAAGTTCCTCACGCAACCATCTATGTACATTCTTATACTATCAATTCAAATTACCTTTACTATCATGGTTCCTGGCGAATAAATAGAAGTGGCTCTTAGGGAGTTCTTGACTACGCGATAGAAGCAAGTGGGTTCGGCTATCAAAGTAGTGCACGAGAATCTCGGAGTTGTTACCTGCTGCAAGTATCGCCCGGAGGGACGGATCGTTACATTTGGTTGCGTCTGATCGCAGCAACTAACAAACAGACAAGAGGTCGGAACCAGTCGAAGACCCACTAGCAGAGGCAGTATTCGACAATGATACCTTAGGAGAAGCACTTCAACAATCAGTTGGAGCATCAAGCACCGGAAGCCCAGTATCCCCGTAACCAGGTTCCCCGCAAGGATCAGAGGGAACAGCATCACCCGCCATCACCAGAAGAAACACAATGTGAGCACCAGCACCGGCTGCACAAGGCGGACCAAGTAACACGCCAGAGGTGGGCTCTACGACAGTCATCCAACTGGCCGGATTCAAGGAAGAACAACTACGACAAATTATCAAATTGGCACAAGGTGGCGGAAGAACGTCCAGGCTAAAAGTCAAACCACCATCCGAGTTCAAAGGAGAACAGAAATAATTACGAACGTTCGTAGCACAATGTAACTTGTACTATGAGGCGACGGGTATCACCACAGACAGAGAAAAGGTGACATACGCAAAGTCACTATTAAGGGGAGCAGCAGCAACATGGATCACACCAGACTTGGAAGGAAGGAAAACAGCAAGCTGGGAAACCTGGGGCCGATTTACGGATGGGCTCCGAAGACAGTTGGCCCACGTCGACGCACAGTATACAGCAAGAACCAAGATCGAGGGCATGGTTCAAGGAAAACGAAATATAAGCGACTACTGGAACAAATTCCGGTTAACAGCAGACGAGGCTGATTATGACGATCAGTTAATGCAACGAATATTCCTGAAAGGAATCAACCGCACTCTACAAGACGTGTGGGGACAGGACAATTACGAAACAGACGACGTTGAAGACCTTACAAACTGGGCCATCAGGAAGGAAAACCGCATCAATTTCATCAACAGCTTACAACAAAAAAGCACATCAAACCGCATGGTCGAAGTACCAGAAATCAGGATGGCACTTTCAGGCCAGCTGCCAACGACCAATCAGGAGACCCGATGGACCTCGACACAACCCGGAGACAACCCAATGGGAGGTTGCCCAACACGCAATTCAGAAGAAGGCTCAGCGAACAACTATGTCTCAAATGTGGAAATCGAAATAATCGAGCAAATGACTGCAACAACACGAGAGACGGACGAGACTATACTGGTCAACAAAGGAATAGACAACAACAACAACGAGTACCATGGGCAGTCAAACCAAAATTCTGAGAAATGGAATTGGAACGAGAACCCGAACAGTCGGGAAACGAAGAAAGTCCCCTCTAATATATCGTCTGAGAGACAAACCCGAACGGAAACCCATCATTTTGTCAAACTATTACGCGGCACTCAACTATACAGAAGCAGGCGAAAACAAAAACGATAATATTATGGTGAAGGTCAGACTTCACTGAAAAAAGGAAATAGTTACGATCAACGCACTAATCCACTAGGGAGCAACAGAAGATAATATCGGCAAGGGGATATGCGAGAAGTACGGGATCCCGACAACACGAGCTCAGAAACCAAGAGAAATTTACCTAGCAGACGGGAAGCCAAGCAGCATGGGGCCAGTCACCCATGTTGTTAAACTACCTATAGACATCAATAGCTATAGGGAATTAGCAACTCTCCAAGTGGTGAATTTGCCAACCATGAGGTCATCTTGGGAATGCCATGGTTACGAACACATATTCCGACTATCGATTAGAACAATAATAAGATTACTTTCAACACCAAACAATGCACAACATGGTGTTTGAACAGTCCACCTGTTGCCTATGCTGTACAGGAAGCGGAGGCCCAGGAAGAAAACTTGATCACCAAGTTATCTGAAGTCCAGGGCAGCATTGACAAGCGTGTCAAGGTCAAGCGATTGACCAACGAAGCGACAATGCCTACAAAGAGATCGGTTCAGGCAGCAGCAAGCGACCTGTACGCAAACAAAGATGTCAGCATACCACCCAAGGGGCAGGTAATGATTGGAAATGGAATCGCCATTGGGCTACCTCACAACACTTATAGACGAATAGCTCCACGCAGCGGTCTCGCAGTCAAGCATAGACCCAGCACCAATGCGGGAGTTATAGATGCTGATTATACGGGTGAAGGGAAGGTAGTAATGGTCAACCAAGGAACTACCGAGTACACGGTAAGCAAAAAAGATCGAATCGCACAGTTGATTATCAACAAAATCAAGACGGAGAATTATACCAAGTAGCTTAACTGGACGAAACCGCAAGATGCAACTACGCATTCGGCAGCACGGAAACAAAAGAAAACACTAGCCAGAAGGCTAGTGTGTCAAAACCAAGGATCGAGATATGCGAATTCTGGGCTAAAGCATTCGGCCACTTCTATCGGAAAGGAGAAAACAGTGGGATTATCAAAAGAAGCTGGATCGAAAACTAGGTGACACTGGAAGGACTCAACGTCAACACAGAATTGGATATCAGGAACAAAAAAGCCAACGAACAGAACGAACTTGAAGAAATAGTTCCCAACGAATACCATAACCTGATGGACGTCTTGGAAAAAGATGAAATAACTGGACTACCGCCACACCGACAAGGAGTTGACCTGTGAATCAACCTAAAAGTCGTGGAGAAAGTCCCAACAAAGAAACTATATCTATTAAACGCGGAGGAACTGGACGAATTACGACGATATATCAATCAGAACCTAAGAAGAGGATGGATACGAGAAGTATGGACAGACTTAGCGTCGCCCATACTATTTGCCAAGAAAAGGGACGGAAAGCTTCAGCTATGCGTGGATTACCGAGGACCTAACGAAGTCACCAAAAAAGACCGGTATCCGCTACCACTCGTCAGCGAAGCAGTAGATCGGCTCAACACTGCCAAATACTTCACGAAACTCGATATCAAGGATGCCTACCACAATGTTAGAATTTAGGAAGGCAATGAATGGAAAACAACATTGTCAAGCAAATTGGGAAAATACGAATACTTGGTAATGCCCTTTGGGCTAACCAACGCACCAGCGGCTTTCCAAAGATGGATCAATAATACGGTTCAGAGATATATCAATATCTGCTGCATAGTATATCTGGACAATGTCCTAATATACTCGGATACTTTGGAACAACAACGGAACGATGTCGCCAACATCTTGGCCCACATCTATGAATCAGGAATGAAGGTCAAACCTTCCAAATGCGAATTCCACAAGAGAGAAGTGGAATACCTCGGATTTATCATCAACGAAGTCGGCATCTAAACAGATCCTATCAAAACGAAAGCAATATGGGAATGGACGGCACCAACAAAGGTTAAGGAAGTGCAATGCTTTCTTGGCTTTTGCAACTTCTATCGGCGTTTTATAGAAGGATTCAGCAGAACGAGCAAACCCCTATACCAGCTTACTGAGAAAGCCGTTAAATGGGAAAGGGGAAATGCCGAACAAGGAGCATTCGAAGAATTACAAAGGAAACTTATCATGTCACCGGTCCTTGTCCACTACGACCCCGAAAGAGCAACAATGATCGAGACAGACGCATCGAAATACGTCTGTTCAGGGATATTATGACAACAAGGACCGGACGGAAGATGGAGACCGATCGCATTTTGATCAAAGACGATGAAAGACGCCAAAATTAATTACGACGTCCACGACAAGGAAGTATTCGGTGTTATACAAGCGCGAGAGGAATTGAGGAGATACGTTAAAGGATGTCGACATCCAATGCGAGTCATGACGGACGACAAGAACCTGGTTACCTTCATGACCTCAAAAAACCTCAGCGACTGGCAAAAACGATAGGAACTACGAATACTTCAGTTCGACTTCAAAATATACTACCAACCAGGAAAAGAAAACGGGAAAGCCGACGCACTCACCCAAAGAGCTGGAGACCTACCAACGGCAGGAGATCTAAGGCTCATCAACACTCCTCAAATACTACTTCCGAAAGAACAGTACTCGGAGGAAATCAACGAATTGGAACTAGTAGAATTCCAGTACATGGACGAAGGAAACATCCAGGAATCAAGCAAGAAGGACGAATACATACAACCAATCAGGAATGTGTTGAACAAAGGAAAGAAGAAAATGAAAGGGGTAGCACTTGGACTATGCCAATGGAAGGACGAACACTTATGGTATCAAGGAAAAATATGGATACCAGAAGACGATGGGCTCAGAACCACCCTTGTCTACAACCACCACCACATCCCACAAGCAGGACACGGGGGAACGACGAAAGCTGCCGAACTCATATGTCGCGAATATTATTGGCCAAATATGAGGGAACCAATCAAACGATATGTCAAAAATTGTGACACCTGTCAGCTGACGAAAGTGGTCAGACATGCACCTTATGGACTACTACAACCAAACAAGGCACCTGATCGACCATGGAAGTCAATAGCAATCGATTTCATTACGGATCTACCAATATCGAACCACTATGACACCATTTTGGTGGTAATCGACCGTATGACTAAAATGAGTCACTTCATACCATGTTGGAAGGATCTCGACGGATGTCAGTTCGCAAACCTATTTCTACGAGAAATAGTTCCACTACACAGAATTCCGCAAGAGATCATCACGGAGCGAGGCACACTATTCACATCAGACTTGTGAAAGGACACCACAATGGAGCGGGGAATCGAGCGACGACTCAGCACTGCATTTCATCCGCAGACGGGTGGGGAGACCCAAAGGACAAACGCCATATTGGAACAATACTTCCGAGCATATATCAATTACCAACAGGACGATTGAGATGAGGCATTATCACTAGCGGAGTTTGCATACAACAATAGATATCAAGAGACGATCAAAACGAAACCATTTTATGCAAACTACGGAATAAATCCTGAATACGAAATAAATGGTCATCTGATGCAGATGAAGCAAATATCAGTGGAAGATATGAGGGAATTACACGACACAGTCCGAAGTGAGAGGGTAGCAGCACAATTACGACAAAAAGAATTTTACGATCAACATTGAAAACCCAATCCGAATCTCAAATCAGGAGACAAAGTCTGGTAGTTGCCACCCAACATCAATACTACGAGACCATCAAAAAAATTGGACAAAAAGAAAATCGGACCATTCAAGATAGTGGCAAAGCTTGGCAGCAGCGCTTATAAGCTGCCTCTGCCACCCACGATGAAGATACAAGACACATTCCACATCTCACTTCTCGAACCATACGAAGAAAACAGATTCCCTTAACAAATCCAAACTCCTCCTCCGCCTATTGAGATAGACGGAGAAAACGAGTACGAACTCGAAGAAATTATCGACTCTAGAATACATCGAAACCACTTGCAATATGGAGCCAAGTGGACGGGATATTTACCAGAAAACGATAAGACCTGGTACCTCGCAGAAAACTTCAACAATGCCGAGCTCGCATTTCAACGATTCCACTCCCGCTACCCTGACAAACCAGGAATGGGTGGAAGTGCAGTCCCCGCCACTGATCGCTGCATCACTCAAGGCTGAAGAAGGGTGGGGCGATTACAGCAATCGCTTCTTCGGCTCATTTCCGCCTACTAGCCCACCATATTCCGGACGACCAGAAACGGAACTAGATGCAGACCAGCTTGAGGCAAAGCGGAACATGGAATCAAACAAGCATCTCAGCCTATCGTGGACGGGCTGTTATGACGACCAATGTCAAGTCCACATCAGCGAGAAGACAGGGAAATGGTTCCATAAAAAATGCAGGAAGACATAGTATCGACCGGACGACACCATACTGAACGCCGTTCGAATTGGCACCGACTCGTCCCCCTCCTTCTCCTCTGACGAGACCATAGCGATGGTCGCATCCGGAGATCTATACTTGGGACGTGTGCTTTAGAGACAATTGCACATTCGACAAAATCCCGAAAATAGAAGCGGGATATTATCTCAGACCAGGGGGAGCTCAGGAACCGCAGGGTAGGAAAGACCAGGGGACAAGTAATAGAAGAGAAGCCGTGAGGACCCGGCTTGAGAGGGAGAAGGGCGAGAAAGAGGAGACAGAGAGAAGGGAAAGAGAAGAGACCGCCCCAGACACTGAGAGCCTATATAGGCAAATCAAAGGCCTTACGCAACGAAAAGCACACCTCGAAGACATGATACGAATACCGGACGAAACAATCCGAAACCAGCAAGAAACAATTGCGGACCAAATGAGATTACTCGATGTAAGGCGCAACATGTTGAGGATGATGAAGTCGGCATGGAGGAAGGAAGAAAACAGCAACAGAGGTTTGAAAAGGCATATTAAACGTATGGGGGTAAGGTTGCTCCAATTCGAGGATTAAGCATCGAGGGACCGATGCTAGGGGAGAATGGAGCTAATGTCACAAACCTGACTAAGCAAGGAATCGGGTTTTCACATGACTCATAGTTATGAGTCATACGTTTGTGATTTGTTTTACATGACTCGCACTTGCGATGTCATCGTTCTAAAGTTATTGGTTGAAGTTTTTCACCTGACTACAATTGTGGTCCTATGATTTATGAATTTCGCACATGACTCACATTACCAGTCATGAGTTTCACTCATATGACGCGAGTTGGGCACATGATTTGTTATTTGAATTACGATTGGTTTAGGTATGTTGTGCAGTTGACTTGTTAGAAGTCAGCTGATGGATTTCACACATGACTCGCTATCAGTCATGAGGTTACATGACTCAAGAGTAGGAGCCACCAGGTTTAGGGTTGTGGGAGGAACGC
>QOVD01001886.1:0-22346 GCA_003521225.1 Tuber microsphaerosporum
GATGGGGCTAGGGGGTGGGGGTGGGGCATACTCTTCCGGGCAGTGTTCTTATTCCTTGTTCGCTGGTAAAGAAGGTATTCGGGTAGCCACGGGTGATCCTCAAAGTACTTGACGCAGCCTGGGGTCATGTTTGCATACTCCTTAACACACTCAATGAGGGTTTGCTGTTGCGCAAAAGAGAGTGTTGACCATGTAGGGGTGCGCGCGAAGCCGTTCTCCTGATTGAATTTCTGAAAAGCTTTGGCCGAGATCGTCTGTCGTGCTCCCATCCCTCCATTGTAAGAATCTCGATCACCATGCCATATTGAGGGGGGGTCAAGTCGGGGATGGAGGAATTGAAATGAATGAACCGAAGTAAAGTGAAAGAGGGGGAGGAACAGGAGGAGTTCGGAATGCCCCTCTCACGACAAAACGAACCACAATCGACTTGAGCTCCTCCAAACCCTCCTCCCCTCCTTGCTCACTCCCCTTTCCCTCTTCCGTAATAACATCTTCGGGCCCGGGAGGGTCCTTGAGGAAGTGGGGAAGGGGTAGAGAGCTTCGCGGAACCAAGCGGATATCCATGGATTGCTTCTGCCGCAAAGATTGCTCCCGCGGAAAAAAGGGGAGAAGGGAGGAGAGGAAGGGGTTTGAAGACTTCCATAATAATAAAAAAGACCTCTCAAATTGGTTTCCTCTTCCTCCTCCCACGTTTCCTTCCTTTCCTCCCCTTGAAGTCGGGGGCGAAGTGAATTTTGGAAAAGAACAACACAAAGGAAAACTCACCACCAACTTATTCCACTCGTACTTTTCGTTCTTCAGACCGATTTGAGCGCGGACGACGGATATTTTCGCAGTCTTCCCCCGAACTGGCGGGGACGTACCGGCACTACCTGATGCGCTCTTGGACATTGCGAGAAATCTTTTTTGCTGATGGATTTGTTGAAAGAGGGGGTTTATCCATGAGGATGGATCTATTGGTTGCCTGATAAGGTTTTCCCTCTTCTGTTTTTTTTTTTTTTTTCTGTTTTTTTTCCCTCTTTTCTTTTCTCCCTTACTTTTTGTTATTTCGTGAATTGACACTTTTACTTGGGGGGTCTTTTTTTTTCTTTGGCGTGTGGCAGTCAATTCTCTTTGATTTTTTTCCCACTCTTTTTCTCTCCATTTCTCTCTCCCTCTCCTCTTTACCTTCTTTTATCTCTTACGGTTTTATCCTCCCCTTCCTCCCTCCGGATTTCCCCTTTTTTCATCGATGATTTACGAGGATGACAGAAGCACTGGTTAAGTTCTCGTATCCCTCTGCCACCCATTGCTTAAGAACCCAACTAACCTTTATTCAATAGCTTCGCGTAGAAATTTACCCTTTCTTGACTTAAACTCCTCATTACAACACCGACGCCCGGGCGCAGTGGGAGAAATAGGAAACGGGAAAAAGGTTAGGGTTCTGAACAGGAAGGGAGGAAACATAACAACGCAAAAAGCCGTTAGGGTAACGTGACGTAAACCCTCGCTGTGCGTTAGAAAAGGGGGGTGAAGAGGGGTGAGAAAGGACAAGGCGGGGAGCATGAAGAGGAAGACGTGGAGGAGCTAGTGGAGGAGGAGGGGCTCTCGGACAAATACCGGTTTCAATTGATAAGGCTATGGATGAGATCATTCATGGATGCCAAGAAGGGGCTCTGCGGGGCGGCTCGAGCCGCTCGGCAGAAAAATAAGACCAGGGAATGGAGACCCTTGGGTTCCCCCCATACCGTAGAAACCCGACTAAACTCAATCTCGATTCCGCCCTTTCGGTCAGGCGATTCCCTTATTTGTGGGGCTTGGGCTGATCCCCCGTGGGCGGTTTGCATGATTGGATGTAAGGAGAGAAAGAGGGGTGAGGAGGAAGGGATGGATGGCGGATAGATGGATTTCTTTTTTTCCTCTCCAAAACTCCCCCTCGGAGGAAACGCAGAGGGGGTTTTGCCTGTCTCAGCTCGGTACAGTTCAAACCCCATCTCACAGCCTAAACGCCTGAGGGGCCGTTTCGTTCGGCTCAGTTTAGGCCCCTCAGGGTCGGGGTGGGGGATGAGAGGGCGATGGAAGAAAAGGGTGTTCGTCGGTTGGAGCAGGTTTCTGATGATGCTACCCTACCCTTCACGCTAGCGCGATGAAAAAATTGGGGAAAAAAAATCAAACGAATGGGAATGTTAACAGGCGCCCCCTCACCCTCCTACAAATAAAGGGAACCCCATCAGTATATATACTCCCGCTCATCGATCTCCCCTGGAAGCTCTGGAAGGATGGAGAGTCTAAAAAATTAAATAAAATTTTTACAAGTTTGCCGTTTTCGGCCTTTGGCCTTGGGGACCTTACTTGATACCGGTTCAGCGGCACCGGATCCCTCCCTTCCTTCTTGCCCTCTTAGGCCACATCCCGCCGTCACTCTAGGAGCCGAAAGCGCAGGTAGCAGTGGGGGGAAAGAACAGGAATAGAAATAGAGATAAGCCTATCATAGAAGCAGCAAGCATGATGCCGCAGTGTCTCGGGTTGGGCAACAATCAGGATAGGGGAACCGTCACTCTTGGTTTTGCCTCTACGAGAGGTGGATTGCGGTTGAGGGCTTAGAAGATTACTGTGAGCCTGCAAGTAAACCAGAAGTGACGGCTGCCTCGTCCAAGACTCTACTGAGCGGTGCATCATACCGCGCGACCAGAGATAAGTGCTAGTACGACAGAGATAAACAAAAGTCCCGTGATAGGCACGCGGGATACCGCGACATGCGGCAGGATCCCGGTGCACTCACCCATGGCATGTTCATGCGGGTTGTGGCATGGCACCGTATGCACGGGTAATACAGTAATCACTAGCCAGTACCCAGTATTGGGTAGCGAGCTGGTAGGGGTAGTGATGGGATGGACGTGTGGCCATGGCTCCCATATGCGTATCATGTGGGCTTTAACTTGAAGGGATGACTACAAGGTTGAATTGTAAGATCGCTCGAGTGAGAGACGGTGAAGGCGTGATAGAAAGAGGGACGAATGAGGATGTATAATTATCATATTTGCATCCTAACTACTACCGAGGAATAAAGAGAGCGGGTAAATAGGTTAAAAATAAAATAAAATAAAATAAATAAATAACTCCTCGTGGTTCATTAAGTCACATGTTTATCGTAAAATGGGGAGGGGTCAGCGAACAGAGGGGTTCAACGAACAGACCAAACAAAATCGCAGCTTACAAAGCCATTTTTAGTCAAGCGTTCGCTGAGCCCCCCCCCCTGTTCGTTGACCACTCCCTCATTTTAGCTGTAGCGTAGAGTATATTGGATGCAAAAAACACCATGTTGTAAAGGCCAAACTTTTGTCTATCCTGTCTTTCCCTGGAGATGCATGGCTTGCTGCTATGTGTGATAGGGGGTTGTGATAAGGGTGTGATGGAGCAAAAGCTAAAGCCTCCTCCCCCCCTCCCACCTTTTAGCTAAATGCCTCCTCTTGGAAAAAATAAAAGAAAAGAGGAAAAACGTCATGCTCACGGAGCTTAACTTCTCGTAGTAGCACTCATTCCTTCAACCACACCTTCATATCCCTCTCCCACTGGTACCTACTTCTTTCCTTTTCCCTTTCCTTTGCCCTTTCCCTTCCCCCCGCCACTAGCAACCGGCTTCGCATGCTCCGGAAACTCCTGCAAGTGGTTGAACATCTTCGTCTTACTCAGGGACTTCTCTCCACAGCTTACGCACGTGATCTCTCCCGGCACGGCGGCTTGTTTGGCAGCCTTCTTCGCGCGCTTTTGCTTCGCTTTTCCGATTTTGGGTGGAATTAGGGAGGAGGGTGAGGGTGGTGGGGAGGGGTTTAGGCTGTTTGGGAGGGGGCTTCGGTCGGTTTCGTCTTCCTCTTCGGTCTCAGGAGTGGAGGCAGGGGGGTCAGGGGTGACTTTGGGATTGCTTCCTGGATTGGATGGTTTTGTTTCTTGATCTTTTGAGGGGGTTAGGTCGAGTTTTTGGAGGTTTTTGTTGAGGGTATCGTGTGGGATGTCGCTCTTGGTGACCTCTAGTTCTTCCGGCTCTCCCAATTCCCCATGTTCAGAGGTTTCGACTGGAGCCTCTCCACCCCCTTGCTGCTCTTCAATCCCCCGGACGTCCCGGTCTAGATCGAACTCTTTGTGCTCCTTCATCATTTGTCGTTTCAGTGCCTGCACATTCTTGACGTGCTTCTTGCTCTTCTCGTGTTCGCCCATTTGCCCTTCCGACCAAAACGTCTTCTTGCAAACGATGCACTCATATTTCTCGATTATTTCCTCTTCTTCAGTTTCTTCGTCCTCGCCAAGATCGTCTGAGTCGTCATCTATCTTGTGAGATGCCTGGGTCCAATCTGCGGCCTTGAATTCTTTTAGCTTTGCGAGGTTTTCCTTGCGCTGGCGTGCCGCTTGCTCCCTAGATGCCGCGAGAAGAGCGGCCTGACGTTGAGCCTCGCTCTGGGTGTTCTTAATGAATCGGGGGTCACGTTTTCGTACGAAGAAAACGAAGGACTACTTCTTCGATCAGTTCAGGCACAAAAGAAACTAGAATAACCAAACCCACCCTGACAGAATCATTAAACTCCCTAATCCCTGCATCCCTAAACTTTTTATTTTCTTTCTCCATAATCCTCTTAACCCTCCTATCCGGCGCATCCGAGTAGCGGTAAACATCACACCAACTGAAACTCTTCAGGGTCCTGAACCCACCCCACACAGCATAGAACTGTTTCACCCAATCCTCATGCGTACTCCTTGAATTTCCAAAGTCTGGATAATAAGGCGCGTCCTCGCCCGCCTGCTCCGCCGCCGTGATCTCTTCGTCGGCCAATTTCTTGAACGCCGCACCGACGATTGTGTAAAAGTTGTTCCGCGAGCTATCATCGTAGGAGATCTTAGTAGCAAACATGGAGAACCATTCCAGGACGTCTTCGGATGTGGTCACGCTGGCAGGGTGCGAAGGGCCTCCGGAGGCACCCGAGCCATGGTCGCCGTGGAGGATCTGCTCCCGGTGGGAATCATACCACTCTCGCTCTTGCGGGTCCGAGAGGACCTCGTATGCTGCTTGGATTTCGGTGAACAGGCGGGTGGCTTCTTCAACATTGTCGTAGTTCCTATCAGGATGTAATTCTAGAGCTTTCTTTTTGTACGCTTTTTTAATACTATTCTTTGGTCAGCTGGCTGGCTTCCACAATAAAAGAGTTTTGATAGTGGGGTGATGTGGGGGGGCTTTTGGGCTCGCATACGTACTCGTCCTGAGTGGCGTCGCGAGGGACCGCTAGTAGTTCGTAGTAACAGGTTTTGATAACGGTGCCTGAACCGGAGCCTATATCGCCTTCGCCATCCGAAAAGCCGGCGTTTGCGGAAGCTCCTTGGCCCATGGTACGATAGTGGTTGGTTGGTTGGTTGGTTGTAGTAGTGTTTGGCTGAGGCAGAAAAAAAAGTTTTGTGGAGCGGGCCCTTTGGGAACGTTACACGGAGCCGCCTACCGTAGAATGGCGTTGGCTTAGGCTTGGTATTTTGAAATTTGCTTGTAAGATGAGGGGGCAAAAGGCCATTAGTTGACAGAATTCTTTGAGGGGAGTGTGCCAATACCGGTATTCCACTGCCAACGGTGGCGTTTGTGCTCAAGTTTCCGTTTTACGTCCTTTATTAGCCCCGCGCAGACTTGCTGACAGATATTGGTCACGGGTAATCACTCGCTTCCTAGGAGATATTAGTGGGCGGAGGATCATACCAAGCTGCAGTACTGGTATGATACTCGGGCACGCAGCGGCAGAGCACTCTTGGAGAAGAACCACATACGAAACTGGTTGCAAAGGCACTAACTTCGTAGTGGGTTGGATACGCTACCCTCCAAGTGAGGAAACAAACAATCCAATTCAGGACGTTGTGATCGGGCTTTCCTGTTCGTTTGCTCCTCTATGAGTGAAGGTGTTCGTCTAAGACTCGACCGACTCATGGCATATAGATTTAGGCCCATGGATCAGTTACCGCTGAACTAAACCTCAAACCCCCCACTCTAACAATCCTCATGACGCCGATTTACCATAAGTTAGTTAAATTGAGTTAGTCTGCACGCCGGGCTGGTTTCTGCGATTCACATGAGATACTTACACGCTAGCATAGGCTCCTCGAGACCTCGAGGAAGGTGGAAGCGATTGATGCTTTCCTTTTTTGCGCCCGTTTTTCCTTCCCTCCATTCAGTCCGCTTTGCTAGAGATTCTGCGTTGTTGCCAAGCGGGAGGGGTTATGGCAAAACGAAGATAGGAATCTGATTAAGTGGGCTGATTGGGTCGATCTGATCACATCTCAGATCGTTTTTTCACAGCAAATCTATGACCGGGCCGATATTGCTCTCGAAGAAACAAAAAGTATGTCTGGATCATCTAATAAGAGCGCTATTCTACGATCACAAGCCAACATTGGGCTTTCTTTTGGATTGCTGGGGTGGACTCCAAGCGCCTACTAAAAACGCGGCAGCCCTGGATAGGCCAGCGAGACGCAAGCAAGATAGGAAGGAAAATTTGCACGCAAAACATCTGAACGAGCAAAAGCAACACCGGTAGTTAGATAACAGTGAGCTAACGCCTACGGGAGCAAGCGCCGAAGCTCGAGGTCTCTAGTGGGGTTTAACAAGTACTAGGTAGTATACAGTACAAGACTAGGACCATTTGAACCTAAAAGTAATGATCTAGCAAACATTTTATTTCCTCCCAACCTCGCGGAACGCCTAACTAAATGTAACCTTTCTACCACACAACCTGAGCAATAGAGATTGAACTCGGTGAGGAGGTATTAAAAGGCTTCTCCATTGGAGATTAATCAAATCACTAGCAATCACCATGGCCACCACATACACGACCACAATACTTGAGATAAAGCGGTCATTTCGGAATGGCAGGGATTGCAGGGATTACTTACAGAGTTTCTGCTCCTCCTAGCTAGGGAGGTATCTTTGAGGTGGCATTGTGGAGCTGCCCTCTAAACGCCGCCCTGCAAAAAAAAATGTGTATCCTCACGAGACTCTCGTGTGAAGTTCTCTCTTTCTCTTCTGAACGTCGGATGGTGTCCTCGAGTGTCGAGATGGTGCCCTCGAGTGGTGCATCACCGCCCAATCATCTCTAATGACCGGGAGGACGGTGCGCCCCGGCTCGCAACCGGGGCTAGGGTGTAGTCCTGTGATGCCGTCCTCCCGACCCAGTCGAAAATGCCGAGGCTCGGGCTCCAAGATGGGCACTGAAGCTTGCGGGATGTGCGCATCGCATTTACTGTGCCATCGGTTACCCCTCAAGGTCCTTCGGACTCCATGATGCATGGTGATTCTGTGTTAGTTCCAATCGCTAATAGGGATATACAGCCCTTTGTTAGTTGTTGCCCTGTGTAGTCTAAGAAGATCCCCATGCTCGAGGATTTGCACATCCTTCAATCTTCAAAAATGTTCTGTGTCCGGTACTTGGTTAAGATCAACGGCCTACTGAGAGTTGGTCATGAGCCTGAGCTATGCTGTACTAAATTTTGAGAATGGAAGGCTCATAGAGTTGGCCTTGAAATATTGGCACGATTCGGTGCCCACCTCCCCCGGGCACTGATTCTGGTGCATGCCTCCACCACCCCGTACCACAGGGGGGCACTGGCCACTCTAATATCAGTCAAGTTAGCCTTATCTATTCAGAGAAACGAAGGAACGGGGCACAAACGCATAATATTACTAGACCTCAAGTCTGAATTTTACAAGTTCACACTATTGGAGATATTAGCAAAATATCCGGAGTGAAAAAAAGGTGAAGGAGGTGAAACGGGTGAAACGGGTGAAAAACCGTATATGTGTTTGTGTTTGTGGAGGAAGATGGTTGTTGATGAGAACGAGGAGAAAGGGGGAGGAAAGGTCCTTTATATAGACAAACTGACTAAAAGTACCGAGCCTTTCTATGGGGAAGAAATAGGGTTTATAATCGAGAGAGCACTTAAGGAATCAGGGCCAAAACAACAATTCCATGGTTTGGGCTTGGGGCAGGACCGTTGGAGAAATCATGTGGTATCACTCGGGAAGCATGTATCGGACATGAAATCAGGAAACTTGACCGCTCTCTCATTCTCTCCATACTATCAGTCCCGTATACGCATTCTGCATATTTTCCTACTCTACTTTGTCTACATCTTCCACTCACCGTGCTCTACCTCCGGCATTGGAGGCGGAAATGATTCGGAGCCAGGCCTCGCCCAGAACACCAGAGAAACCGAACACTCCAATAGTATCTCGACTACCGCTTCTAACCCCCCATCTACCAAAGCTAGCGGGCGCAATTCCACAACCCCCAATATACAATCACCCCCTGCCTTACCACAGCAATGGATATTCTATGATAAATACAGTAGCCCACAACGAGCGTGGACCCATCTCTCGTCTCTGCAAATCCCACAGGAGTTAAATGAATTACTAGACATCATAACCACTGCACTAGATTTTAGAATGTTATGAAGCCGTGTATAGTGCGCGGCATTCTTGAGTAGGCGCGGTCTAAGAAAAGTCTTGGGGATCATTCCTTTCATGCAAGTAGACGTTGACGGCAAAAACAAAAGAAAAAAGAAAAAGAAGAAAATACCTAAACCCCAAATTATTAAAGCATCAATCTGCCACTCTTGGGGAGTTGTGTATCCCCTTTTCCTCTTTCTTTTCCAGTACTCGCGGTAGGGGTAAAGTATTGGAACAAGCTGAGGTCAGGATGGCCAATGCGAAATTTCCTTCATTCAGATCCCAAGAACCCTAAGAAGGAAAATAACCGCTCTTTTTTTGTTCCACGCACAGACGCTTGCCCCCCTGTTTGATCCAATACTTTGCCCCTACCGCGAGTATAGTACCATACTTCCTTTTTATAATTATCGTGAGGTATCACTCGGTGAGCCCTAATCTGTGGATCCACACTAATCTCTAGCCGAACACTGAGGACAGGCACGGGTGGAGGAGGGCAGCGGTTTACCCCGTACGAACATCTGAAGTGATTAGGAATTAGCGGGTGCCTATGTGGGGGTGCCTGCCGTCGGATAGATACATTGTCAGAAGGGGTTCGAGTAACTCAACGTGCTGTACACCACAAGGCTACGATCTCCTGATGAGAAGTACAGAATTTCTGCACTTGTGGGGAAAAAAAACAAAAACATAATTAGGTATTACATTAATAGCGGCCCCTCACCACTCCCGAAGAGACTTATCCTACAGCATAACGTCCAGTTATATGATACTCCCCCACCAACCTACCCATGAAGCGCAGAAATATAGTTCTCGTGTATAACTCAATGCTGGTCGTCCATTGTACCCCATCGAAATTTAGTGAAACCACACTAAAATGTGGGAGAAAAAGATAGACATGAGCAATTCATGCTTACTATGAACCCCTCATGAATTCCCGTCAAATTGTATGCTCAAGTGACTGGGACTCTAGGGATCTATATTTCGCCACCTATGCTCTTGGTGGACATGAGAATCCTCCGCCGAGGGGCCCATTGCATAGAAAGAGCTTAGGAATTCAATTCAAGTGCCCGAAATTTATGTGGAAGATGATTTGAAAGAGTGCAGTACTTATTTCAAAAATTTCCGATTTCAGAAATTCGCACATGCAAAACTATAACCGCTTTCCTCGAATCTTAGCGTGTCTGTGGCGATATCCAAATATTTTACTGAGCGAAAAATAGCCACAATTGAGTGATTTTTGGCTGTTATAAAGCTACGAATAACATCATTTTTGGTGTAAAATGCGCAACCAACGATTAAGTCCGTCACCGAACTGTGCGAGTGCAAATCCTATCATCGGCAATTCTAATTACCCAAATACCAAGCACTCACGGAGCAAATAACTTTGGTTTCGCCGCTCTAAATACCTAGTATAAGCCCAATCATCGATGAATTTCCAACAGCTAGAGCAAGATAGATTCCCCAGAAACTCCAGAAACATGAAAGTTGAGATCTGCCCATCGAAACCGTAAGAGCTAGCAAGCTAATATCAAAAGAAAGAAGGAAATACTGCGCCTCTAGAACACGCTATCAGGATTTAACCAAGACCAGCCTTCCCCACCTTCACAACGGCAGCAAGTGGGACAATGATCCCCTTATTATTAGTAGTGCCTAGGGCCGTACCCGCCTTATATCCCATCTTCTCAAGCATGATTCGGCCACGGTTGTCTTCAGCAAGTTCTGCGGCTCCTGCGCCAACGATGTCGCCCTCTCTGTGGCGGACAACGCCCCCTGCCCCACCCCATTCACCACGAGCACGTCCGGCACCACCACCACGTCCGGCGCCTCTCTTCCCTCCTCCTCTCCGTCCACTGCCAATGTCAGGACGAGCAAGAAACGCCTCGGTTCTCATAATTTGAGCAACCTTTGTACTATCTTCCTCGTAGATGGCCGAACTGGAGGTTTTGATCAAAGTTGGGAAACGAGTCTTGCCCGAACCGAAAGATTTTGACTTTAGGTTGAATGCCATAGCAATATGGTGGACAGTCTTCCGGTTCTTCTTGTCCATGGGTGGAAGTGTTAGGCTATATAAGTGTTAGCATAAAATTAAACGATGAATTAAAGACAACGTGTACCATTGAGTGTCATTTTCCAAGAAGGCTTGAATTTCGTGCTTCAACTGCTCCATCGTGATCCCTTCTGGGAATTTAGCATTTGGATCACGTTTACCCGTCTTCCGTGCCTTATTACCAAGCATTCCTTCTGCTCTGCGTGCCTTTCGTTCCTGCTTGCGTATCTTCTTCTTCTCACGGTCTTTTGCCCAGCTTGCCTGTAGCTCCTCCTCTTGTTCAGAATCAGACAAGCCAAAGGCAGGCTGCTTTCCTTTACCCTTGCGTTTTGCAAGACTAGGCCTATCCCATTCCATGACGTCGAAACCCTCATAAGCGTCTGCCGTCCGTGAGGCGGAGGGAAAATAACCAGTGCTAGGGTCGGGCACAAAATCTTCAGAATCGATATCATTACCCCCTCCACGCTTCTTTGTCTTTTTCTTCTTCCCTATCTTGCCGGCCCCCAAGGGGAAAAAGTCGGCATCGAGCTCCGAGATTTCTTCATCAAGACTATCCAGATCAGAACCATCCTCTTGGTAGCTACTGTCACCAGAGGATGGGGATCTTCTGGCATGCTTCTTTTCTTTAAGAAGAAATTCTTTAATCTTGCGATCTGAATTCGAGTCTAATTTTTCCGCTAATATCCACCTTGGGGCTTCTGCTTCATCGTCCTGCCATGTAATCATGTACTGTAAACCACTTGGACGCTGTCTCTTCCCGAGGACTGCTTTAACGATGCCGTGAGGTCCTTCGCTCGCTGTGTCAAGAAGGCCCAAGTCTTGTAGATATTCTGGCTCCCATAGCTCTCTCTTGTACTCGTCGATGGCAGCCTCATCTTCCGCCTCATCCGAGTCTGTCGCGTCAAGCCAATCATTTTCGCAAGCAATATTTCTACTATGCATAGCGTCAGAACTCTCGCCTGCTTCTTTGGTCATCTCGGCATGGAATTGCGCCAAAATATTTTCCTCATAGTCTCTAAGCGCTTCATCGTCATCGTCCTTCTTCCTTCGGTCCGCACCTTTCCGTTTCCTTAATCTCCCAGCCCACTTATTTTTTACCGCGCCCAATTCCCCCGCAGGGCCCCCCACCTCGTTCGGCACCCCTTCAAGACACGCGGCAGGTCTATGAGCGGAATCTATAACAACGGCGAAGCTCGCTTTCATCTCAAACCGAACCCCAACTGTCGAGTCTGCCCGAATATTTGGCTCGTCCGCTGACGCCAATTGGGCGGCGGTCTCTGAGGTCTTGGTGTGTGTCTCCTGCTGCTTCAGTTGCTGTCCCCCGGCAGGTCTAGAAGTCACTCTAGCGGATGCCTTCTCAGCAGTATCACCACGGTGTCTACGTGGAACAAAGACAATCTCTTCACTAGAAGAAGCAGATGGGGTGGGCGAGGCTGCACGGTCCGGAACCTCTTTCTTGGGTAACAGGCTGGGGTCACCAACAAGATCGATCACGAATCCAGGAGCCCCTGAGGTCGCTCCAGTGGCAGAGTCTTGTTCGGTACAGATGTGTGTCTCCGTATCGTTAAGATCTAGTCGAGACAATTTAAATGTTTGAGACAAATCTTCTTGAGGCTTCTCCATGCCTGTGTGGGTGTTAGATGGTTCAAGGTCTGGAGAAATGTCTTTTTCCACACCGCCCTCTGGAGCGTTCTCTTCTTGCTTTTCTGGCCGGACCCCAAGATTCAATGGTTTGAACAGGTCTTCAAGGTTCAAATTGCCTGTAGAGGATGGAACGAACTTGACTGCCGAATGACGAAGCGCGCCAGTGCTCCCCCAATCTCCCGTATGGCGTCCAGTATCTCGAGCCTCATCGGCAAGTGTATATTGTGCACCTAAAGACATGTAAGCTGCATTGACAGATTATCTGTTGCGACAAAATGGTAATACCTTGAGAACCACGGAAACCATGAACACCATTGTTGCCACTCTCGAAAAAACCACCGTCTCTCACGACTGCCGGTATATGAGAGGTTTGGTTGGCATAGCCATAATAGCTATTACTTGCAAAGCCTTGGTATTCGTTGGATCCACCACCTTGATATCCGCCGCCCCGATATGAGCCCCGATTGCCTCTAGGGCCCCAGCCACCTCTTCCACCCCTCCCGCGTCCTCGCCCATTCCCCATGATTGCTCACGGTAAATGTGTGGGGGAAAGGTTTACTCGAGCAGTAAAGTTTAAGTTTAATGGAGACTGATGTGAATGGGTTGAGTTGGGGAAGAAGGGAAGAAGGGAAGAAGCGAGATAAAGCTAGAGAGACGCAGGACTCTCTGAGCGGGAGAGCAGTGCCAAGTCTTATTTATCGATAAGATCTTCCCACGATACCAATAAGAGTGCAACTTGTCCAAATTAGGAAAATCAGTGACAAAAGGGTAACTGATCTAATTTAATCAGATTTTCAGGCCGCCAGGTCAAGCACCTCAGGAACTTTCTTGCATCGTCTGCTACCGGTACCAGTCTTACCCTCTTACCCGAATGCAAGATATCGGCACTCAAGGTCCAGGATTCAAGCACATTGTTTACGGATATGATATTATTATAGCTTTAAATTTATCTCATGGACACGCTCTGTTGCAAACAACTAGGCTATTCGTACATCAACTATGCTCGGTTTTGTGATACCGTGTCGATAGTACATAGGATGCTGTACGAGTACTTATAGCAGAGATTTGTCAGCACCATGGCGGGAGAGGGGAAGTGCGTGGGCCACAGTGTCAATCTCCACGATCTCCATAACCTAATCATCCGTGTTAATCATCCATCTCGGTCTTGGTCTCGTGTGGCGCCTGCCTTATCACGCCCGCAGCTTGTGTTACTGTAGATATGGCACCGGTAGCTCAAGGGGGAATGCCGATAGGTTATGGATGAGGTGCAGCAGGTGGCAGGTTCCCTGTACTTGTATGGGGTATCATATCGGCACTTGGTGATGAGCAACTTCGTCCCTCATTCTCCTCCACCCCTCTCCCCTGTCTCACCTACCGTAGTCACTATCTGTCTCTCATCACCAAAACAACCAGGCACAGAACTCACCGTCCATATTCACTATCACCCGTTTTAAAACCGCATCATATCTCTTCCTATAGTTACCTCGCATACTGTACTCGAGACTGCACTGCAAAGTATACCGGTATAAGCACTGCACGGATTCAGTAACAACCACCTAACACCCCACTGCTCTAGTCGACTCACCCTCTCTGCATCTTTCCCTTCGGTGATCATCTCCCAATTACAGGCTCGGTCAGGCTGTACCCAGTTTGTGCGCAGCCTTCATACGTCAACCCAAAGCTCCTAACCATCCCTCTGGCTTTGCTCCTTCTACTACGGTACTGTACTAACTGCAGCCGGTCACCCCTCCACCTCACCCTACTCCACTCCACCCACCTCCAAACAGCTCAACCCACCTCTTCGTGACGAATAGGATCGATCCCCTGTATATCCGTGTGTCCGCTCACGCATATATTCTTCCAGCTACCCTTGACACGGAAAAGGAAAAAAGGAAAAAAGGAAAAAGAAAATTAAACAGTCCTCTGGAAGGGGAAAAATTTGGAAAAGCAATATTAATCCCTCCTCTGGGGTTTTTATTTAACCCTATCATGAGCCTCCCCAACTTCGATTTCCAGCGATTGTTCCAAAAATTCCTCTGGGACCCTGAACCAAAGAATACTGACCCAATGAACTCTATATGGTGTTTGGGCCAAGAATACCCTAGTGCTGGGCTTCCCCCGTCGCCACCTCCGCCTCCCCCCTCCACCGAGAACAGTATAATTAGGGGCCACGATATCTATGGGAAAATCGAGGGGAGTGATAAGGGCCAAGAGGAGGAGGGGGATACAGGGTGGCCGAAAGCTTTCTTGGACGATTTCGAGTCGACTCTATGGATGACATATCGCAGCGATTTTAAACCCATCCCTCGTGTAGCTGATTATAATGATAGGCTCACGTTCCTGACGAGCATACGGAGCCATCTTGATAAAGCGGAGGGGTTTACAAGCGATTCTGGATGGGGCTGTATGATACGGTCAGGGCAAGCAGTGATTGCTAACGCCCTGGCTCATTTACGGTTGGGCAGAGGTATGAGAAGGCCCTCTTAGCCTCTATCTAAGGGTCGCAGAGCTTACGGTTACTGTAGAATGGCGAAGGGGGATGAGGCCCGAAGAGGAGAAACGGTTGTTGGCTTTGTTTGCGGACGACCCGAGAGCTCCATTCTCGATTCATAAATTCGTTCGGCACGGAGAAATAGAGTGCGGGAAGAATCCAGGGGAGTGGTTTGGCCCTAGTGCTGCCGCAATGTGCATCCAGTGAGCTACAAGTCTTTTCTAGCATCCCTATCACGGTGCTGTTAATGACTCGTGTGTAGAGCTCTCACTCATGCCTACGAGCCGGCTGGTCTACGGGTTTACCAAACAAATTCAAACGACCTCTATGAGGAAAGCTTTCGGAAGGTTGCTATTGTGAATGGGGTGTTCAAGCCGACGTTGGTTCTTGCTGGGATCAGGTTAGGAATAGAAAGAATCACAAATATTTACTACGAACCGCTGGCAGCGTGCCTACGGATGCCGCAGACTGTCGGAATCGCCGGGTATGTCTTTTCAACCATCCTTCTAACGATGAAAAAGGCTAACTTTGTAATACAGTGGGCGCCCTTCATCATCACATTACTTTATTGCGGTTCAAGGGGAAAACTTTTTCTACTTGGACCCTCACACCTGCAGGCCGATCCTACCCTTTAAGGAAAATCCACGAGATTACACAGAGGAAGAGGTTAACACATGCCATACGAGGCGAATTAGAAGGCTGCATATCCGAGAAATGGACCCAAGCATGTTAATAGCGTTCTTGATCAAGGATGAAGCGGACTGGAAAGATTGGCAAAGGCGAATTAGCGAAGTAGATCTCCCCTTCCCCGGAATCGTAGTCTCAACTCACCATTCGATAGCCGGAAAAGAAGGTCATTCATGTTAGCGATAGTGAGCCATCCGGAAGCTGGGCGCCTAGAGAGGCAGCGATCGATGAGGTGGAGGCCTTCGAAGACGATGATTTTTAAGGCGCTTGTGTACCGATTCAGGCATGAAGGACTGAATAAATAACATTCTCGATATTTCGATACCTATTAAGTTGACTAGTTGGCGAAAGACAAGGATTACGAACGTATAAGGGATTTTGCATGAACGAAGCACGGTGATTCTTGTTTATTCGTGATTACTTTTTTTTCCCAGTTTCCCTTTCATTTGTCTTCACTGGTTTGGGGTGCGAGTAGACTCTGTGCTTTCTTTTCTTTCTTTCTATCTACATTATGTTTCGCTTTCTCACCCAGTTATTTGGTCTTTGGTTTATATAGGTTGGGGTTAGCTTAATTTGGTAGCGTCTTTAAATGGTTGCAGTAGGGTACGGTAGTGGTGTTGATCTAAGTTTACGATATGCCTGGATGAGTGATGGAATTGTGGTTCAAGATAACACACCGGTACAGCACAAGTACCTACCACTGGCATTAGTATATAACTCACGGCTATGGATACAAGTGCCAAATGAATTTTGATAGAAATTTGATAAATGTTTGCAGCGAAGGGGCTTCTATGCCCACGCCGCAAAATAATACCCCTTCTCTTAGCACCGTATTGTATTGTATTGTATTCAAGGACAAAAGTCTCCAAGTTATAATACATTGAGCATATTATTACTGTGGAATGCTGGTGAGCACGACACCGGTACTATGCAGGCGGAGGATTGATTTCGTGAACAAGCTTTGGGTGAGGCTCTGTATGATTCGGAACTTACCGAATCTTGGCATCCCAGAATTATATCATATGATACGCGTTTCGCACGGTAAATTAGGGCATCACGACGCCAACTTGCTTCATTTGATTTTTGCCCTTTAACCCTGGGAGCTTCAACCTCAACCGACGGTGACTAACCAACCTTGCCGCGCCCGGCTTCCGCCTTTCCCTCCTCTCCCCCCCTTCCCTAACTTTTCAGCCCACCCCAAGCTATTTAGCCATCACCACCACCACCACCACCACTACCACCGTCACCATACGAAATCGACAAGATTAGAGGGCCACACAGCCGCCGTGGGCGAATTACAGCTCCTCATGGCGTCTACCGCCGTTACAAACGACGCGCCTCGGTCACCTAGAGGGGACCCCGAGGCTGATGCGGAAGGAGAATCAGATGATGGAATCGAATACAGCGAAGCTAATGACGAAAAAATCATTAGTGGAATTATTTCAGGTACAATTACTGCTGGGGATGACCCCCTTGCCTTCGGGTTCGGCGACACGGTTGGGAAGCTCGACGATGCAATCGACTACGAAGATATCTCGGATGATGATCTCCCTTCTGAAGGCGAACCAAGCGGCAACAACAATATCGGTGGCAAAGAGGAAGTAGGAGAGGATGGCATCGCCGGAGATGAATTCGACGAGCTATTTAACGACATAGGTGATGAGGCACCCATCGCCGGCGCTGATGCTTCAGGAGAGTTGGGAGGCCTTGAGGGTATGGATCTGGATTTCATGGCACAGGAGGGTCTTGTTGGTACGTCGGAGATAGATGTCGGCCAAGCAGCCAACGAAGATGCGATGATGAGCTTGGATATGGATCTTGGGGCGTTGGTAGAGGGGTCTTCTGGGGAGAAGCGAGCTACAACACAGGAGCTTGTTAAAAGATACTTTCCCAAACTCGATCTCAAAGCTAGGTTATCTTTCAATGATCTCTTTGGGCCGAAACCGCAGAGGTTGGCGATGGGTCCACCCAAGCCGCCAAAGGTCATTGTGCCTACAAAGCTGGCTATAGTGTTCGCGCCATCCGACGAAACAGCGTTTAACAAGCCTTACACTGCAAGGAATATGACTAAGAAGGCAGAGCAGAGGCCAGGGATTATTATCGTACCCCAAGAGCTGGAGGATAGCGAAGAGAGCGACTCCGAGGTCGAGGATCCTATAAATTGGAATTCGCCTCTTGAGCGGAGTATAATGATGGCTTGCAATGATTGGGAAAGTAAGATGGATACGATCATGGGACCTACGCCACCACCCACTCCGCCCAGAGAAGTTCCAGAAGACGGCGACGAAGATGTAGGGGAAATCAATCGCAGGCCGCTGAAGGTTTGTTCGATCGTTTCGAGTTTCCCTCTTTTCACAAGCTTACTTATTCCTCCTTCTCTAGCGTGCGAGACTTGCGAGCTCCTTTCTTGATGGTCTCCCTGATTCTTGGCTTACCGACGATGTCGTTCTTGATGGAAATCTTGCTGCCATTGCAAGCCATGTCACACTCGACCTTAACGATCCATACCTTTTAGTAGATATTCGCCAACCTCATGAGATAAGACCTACAAAGCGTATTGGTGGTGAATTCAAGCGTCGTATTAACAAGGACTTGGCACAAAGATATAATATAAGCAACGATGAAGCTTATGACTTGCTGAAAGGAAATCTTCAAAATAAGGTTAGAAGTGCGATCGGCCAGTTGGATATCGAACACAGTATGCCTGCTCTCAGGTTACAGTCACCATACGTGAGTTTTTCATTTATTCCATTCGACATATATGTTGCAATTCTCATTCGTATGCAGTACAAAACCAAACTTTCTACCAAAGAGGCTCGCTCGTTCCACCGTCCTGGTTTGCATTTCAACGTCAACTACGAGATTCGCTTCTCGAAGATCAAACCGCGCAAGAAGAAGACATATCGTGGAAAAGATGTTCAATCCGTCCTAAAAATAACTAAGGATTTGTCTCTTATGGACGGCTGTAACTTCATTCTTCTGGAATACTCTGAGGAATACCCGTTTGTCATGTCTAACTTCGGAATGGGGAGCAGGCTTATCAACTACTATCGACGTAAAGGGCCTGATGATGAGTCTCGCCCGAAGTGCGAGATTGGTGAAACCCAGGTTCTCATGAGCCAGGATAGGTCTCCTTTCTGGAACTTTGGAACCGTTGATCCTGGAGAGACTGTGCCAACACTCTACAACAATATGGTTCGAGCACCCATCTTTAAACAGAATCCCAAATCTACAGATTTTCTTGTTATTCGCAATACCCAAGCCAATCAGAGCCATTACTATCTGCGTAATATCCCAAACCTTTTTGTGGTTGGGCAATTACTGCCAGTAACAGACGTCCCCGGCCCTCATTCTAGAAAAGTTACCACCGCGGCAAAGAATAGGCTTAAGATGGTTTGCTATCGTGTCGTTAAACGCAAACCCGAAAAGGCTATCATTTTAAAGGATATCGCCGAACATTTTCCAGAGAACAACGAAATGCGTCAGAAGATGAAAGAGTTCATGAGTTACAATAAGCCTAAGGGGGTTTGGGAGATGAACGCCGGTGAGGTAGTTCCGGACGAATCGGTCATCAGGACAATGGTTAAGCCCGAGGATTTGTGTCTGCTGGAAGCTATGCAAGTTGGTGTTCGTCATCTCGCAGATTCTGGGTATTCAAAGACGGTGGACGATGAGGTCGACGATGATGATAAGGAGGGTATGAGCTTGGAGCAACAGTTAACCCCTTGGGTTTCCACAAAGAATTTTATCAACGCTACATCCGGAAAGGCTATGTTACAGCTGCACGGTGAAGGGGATCCGAGTGGTCGCGGCGAGGCATTCTCGTTTGTGAAGACAAGCATGAAGGGTGGATACAAGCCAGTCGGAGAAAGCGTCGAAGAAAAAATGGACAAGCAGCGCCTCAAGGAGTTAGGCGGGCATGCATACAACGTCGCTCGCCAACAGCAGATGTATGAAGCCGCCATTGACCAGATTTGGAGAGCCCAGCATCGGAGTCTCAGTTCCCAAATGGAGCCAGAAATGCCAGATACCGAGTTCGAGGACGCACATAATGACCATCATGAGGACCTGGAAGAAGGAAGGACCCCGAGATCTGAGGCTGTTCCTCCAAGTCCATGGCTAAATAACGTTGATGTTGATGAGACTATGAGTCAGTTCTCCAGGTTTTCCGCGACCAATCGCCGGAATAAAGTTCTTAGGATTCAAAGGAAGTTTAGGGGGCCCAATGGTAATGTTGAGACGAGATCTGAAACCATCCGGGACCCGAAGGTTATTCGCCAGTATCTCCAGAGGAGAAGAGAGCTTGATGCAGAGAAGACGCAGTAAGTATAGCCTAACATTATTCACGTTTTTAGAAAACTAATATTTGCGGCAGAGTCGAAAACTTGGTTCCGACCGGTAACGAAGACGAAGACCAACAATCCCGCAAGAGGTGCGATATCTTCCACCCATTCATCCATCCCTTCCTCCCTCCCTCTAAAAGCACGGAAGTATCAAAATTAACCTCCCCCACAGACTGGTCCAAGAACTCAAACGCCTGGAGCGCAATAAAGAACGCCGCGAAGCGCGCGAGCGCGATAAGGGCAAACGTGTTGGTAGTTTCGCTGGCGACGCTATGTCCCCCGAATCTGCCGCAACGCCCGGTTCCCCCATGCCTTCGGTTAGCATGCAGTCCATCGCTACACCCACAGCCGCTGGGTCGTCCTCATCGAATAGCAAGACTGCCACTATTAGAAAGTGCAAGAATTGCGGACAAGTGGGGCATATCAGGACTAACAAAAAGGTTTGCCCAAAGTTGAACGGGCAGTGGGCAGAACTCGGCATGAGTCCGCCAGATGGTAATACTCCGGTACCGGTGGGAACCCCGGGCTCCTAGAGGAAGATGAGGATGAAGAGGGGACACGTGAATGGCAAGACCGACCCTTATAACTGAAACCCCTACCCGGCCGTGGGAAAGGGGGTGGGATATCATTGACTACTAATTACAGGTGGTATTATCATGGTTAAATTTGATAGTCTATTTTCCTTTTCTTTTTCCTTCTCTTCCTCCTCCAGATCCCATCCCTACTTCTACTGCTGGTTCTTGATCTACTTTTACCATCCAGCTTTCCTCTTCCTCCCTCCCCTCCGTCCTTTCTCATCTTCCTCCATCGTTACTACGCAGTGTATAAAGTTCCATTCTAGGGGTTCCTTTTCTCCCTCTTTTTCTTTTTTTGCTTTTCCTTTCCTCTTCCCTCCCTTCCATTTTCTCTTTCGGGGAGGAAAATTATCTCAGCTTTGGCGTTGGTTTACTTTGCTTCAATTTGCTTTACCTGGGATTGTTTTCTGTATGACGGTTTTTTCTATATGCGCTGTTTGGTGCATACTGGCTGGCGATTATTAAATAATGGCTTTCTTTTCCTTTCTCATTACTTTGGGTACCCATTTGTTTGTTTGCTCATTTACTCGTTTGCTTACCTTGGGGGGTTGTTTGTTCGCTTATTTATATATTTACTTATAGATTCTTTGAGAAAAAGGAAAAAAGAGAAAAAAGATCTTTGAATCGTGGTAGATTAGCGTACTATGTTATATCTTGTGTGGTGGTAGTGATAATGATACTATGCCGCTAGTTATCGTGCAGAGTGTATTTATAATTTATGCCATGATGGATAAGTTGGATGAAAGGTGGCTGGTCTATCGTACAATTTTGGGGGTCTGAATAAAGTATGCTTTCTGAGGGTAGAGGATCAGACACAGCGAGGGGGTAGAGAGGAGGAAAGGAGGATGTGACTATGTGGGCTTATCCGTTGCTCCTGGAGCCTGTCCGGAAGTTGTGTTCTTCTGTTGTGAATCCCGCTCATCATCAATGAGCACAGCATCCTCTATTCCGTCCATCTTATCCCCTACTTTGTCGAGGTTGTCCGCGAGTGTTGGTGAGTTGTACCCATCTTCAATAGGCATCCATCCATCCCCCACATCCCCCGCATCCTGCTCCCCCTCTCCTTCCCCGTGCTCCCCGTCCTCACCCCCACCCTTAGCAACAGGCATCTTCCTCCTGGGAATAACCTCCAAAAATGCCTTCTCCCAATCCCTACACTCCAGCCAGCGAATCATAATCTCTACAACCTGATTCGTGGTCAGGACGAACCTGCTCGCCATGCTAACGTACTCCCCAATCGGCAACTTCGCCGTCGCGACCCCCTGCGCCACCGCCTTCTTGTGGCAAAGGCCCTTGTATCGATTCTTGTCGACGATGGCGCCGACAATGTACTTCTTCCCGTTCTCGAGCTCGGTGATGGTGTTGGGTGAGTCGGCGGTTAGGTATACCAGGTTCGGAGTCACCTCGTACGGCTCGGAGGATACAACGACGTTTTTCCAGCGGAGGTGCTGGTTCGAGAGAACAGTTTGGTAGCGTGTTAGGAGACGTTTGTTTAGACTTGTTAGGTGGAGGGTTACTTGGCGTGAGGATGTGCGGTTTATGCTGTAGGTGCGGGTCAGTTGGCTGGAGAGTGATGTTATCTCCTAGAGCGGAACCATTGCGTTAGTCCCTCAATTCAGGTTGACCCTGCGTTGCTAGCTAGCTAGCTATTCCCTTTGCACGAATGGTGGGTTGGAGTAAAATGGAAGCAGAAGGGTTAAATACTTTATCGGTCATCAAATCATCGAACCCGCAATCCATAATAAAAGTAATAGGCTCCAGCACCGGTCTTCTCCTATTCATGGACCCATTGCTCTTATTTCCGCTATCCCCCTGCTTCCCCAATTCTCCTCCTCCTGCTTCTCGCGCCGCTTCGGCGACTGCTTCAGCGGCTGCTTTGGCCTTCGCACGCTCCGCCGCCTTGCGTACTTTCTTCTTCTCGCGCTTGGCAGTTTTCCAGGCTTCACGAGTCTCTTCCCAGCGTTTGGCTTTCAATTGGCGCTTGCGAGCGTTTTTGGAGAGCTTGGTAGTGCTTTGTGGATTGGGGGTGGCTGTCGTTGCTGTCGTTGGCTCTGGAGCAGTGGTGCTAGGGGTATTGGGGGAGTCGGGGGATGGGGGAAATAGAGGAGGGGAC